>ML822493.1:0-17259 GCA_009831015.1 Picea engelmannii | reverse complement strand
TCCTGAGCTATACCCACGTGATCATTCACCGGTATGAACTCCTCGATCAACACCCAATTGACATTGGGAATCTCCTCTTTTTTCTTTCGGGATATTGGATTTCACGATTTTGCGAATCCCGTGGTCGAGCGCCTTACCTCTTCGACCTCTGAAACCCGAAATACTAAAAGCTCACGGCTCACCCTGCCACTGATTTCAACTTTTCTCCTTTCGCGATTTCGGGAGTTGCGATGACGTGCAACTTTTCCTCTCCACTTCCGGAGTCCCGAAATCCGAATTACTAAAATCCCGAAAAGTATACCCTCAGCCTACTACACTTCATGACTTCGAGAATTTCCTTTCACTATGTCCCGTTCCTTTGTCAACATGATTCCCGATATACCGAATCCCGAAACACCGAAACACAAATGTTCCGTTTACAAGGAAAATCAACGGCTGTGATCCTTCCCTTTGATCCAACGGTTAGCGCGATTTCGCGTACTGGGAGTTTGTAGGGCTTGTCCTCAAATTCACTGCCTTCTATATCTTCCAATTTTCGAATCCCTGAAATGCCAAAATGGTTTTCCCCTCCTGGGATTTCACGAATCAGAAGTTTGAAACTTACGATTCCAAAAATTCTGTCTTCTCGAGATCTCGGATCCCGAAATACCGAAATGCTTCTCCACACTTTTTCGCGTTTCGCGATTTCAATACTTCTGATGTGAAGTGTTCTGCCTCTTGTCAATGGGAATGCCAAAAATCCGGTTCCCGAAATACTGACGAATATTCTGCCGCAACTTCTAATTTCGGACCTTCCTCCTTGCTGAGTCCCGATCACTCGTCCCCAAGACTTTCGAAACCCCGAATTCCGAAGTTTCGAATTCCCGAACTCATCACTCTTTGACTCCACACACGAAACCTCCTTTCGCGATTCGGGAACTTGACCAGTCAAGGTTTTGGCTTGCACTTCGGGCCCTCAACCTCTGAATTCCCGAAATGATCCGTCTGCTCCAATAGATCACGATCGACGACCCACGTTGACTCTACCTTTTGAAGGTTAGATCTATCCAATGCTTAACTCCCCTGCAACTTTCCTAGGTCATACGGTCCATGCTATTTCGGGAGTTCTCCTCGGAGAATTCTGACTGTTCAGTCACCTCTTCAAAGAACCTCCAGCTCAAAGAAAACCTGCGATCCTCCTTTGGAATTTAACCTCTTTAAGAACTACTTGCGCTTCCTGTTTCATCTTGAATAATTCCAAGGCCCTAATCCTTCTGAGCTTTCTTCGCAAGTTCAAGTCTTCAAGGAGACTCCTACACGCATTCCTTGCGACAATCCTTCAAATACTTCTGAGTATTTGAATCTCTTGACTCTGTGCAACTCTCTTTGCAACAATAGTTATTCGATCTCTCAGCCTTAGTTCATAAGTTCTAAGGTCTCGACCAGTCTGCGCACACCTTGCACAACTTCTGTGGAACTGAGAGCAACGGTATCCCTCTTGAGCTTTTCAGAGATAAACTCTGAACACCTATCAACACACTCCTTCCAGACACTTTCACTACACTCCTTGCAGGAACTCTTACTCAAGAAGAGAAACAATTGAAACTCATTCCCTTACTCTCTCAGACTTCAAACAGTTAATATGAAATCACACATACATAGCATAACAACAAATGCACAACAGAAAGAGTAAAACAACCATAAGCATAACATTCAACATGTATACACAGAAAGCATTATAACACCATGAATCTGAATCAAAGCTTCATATATTAAATTCAAAACTTATGTACATGGGATCTTCTCTACAACTCTCTACTTCTTCTCTATGCTAATGTGCTTCCGTCTACAATCCCTTGATTGATTGATTGATTCAATGATATAAAGAATGATGGTGTCTATAGTCGTTTTCCCTCCCAGCTCCTAAAACTATCTAATCTAGAATTTAAATCTACCTACTCTCATTAACTATGCATAAATGTCTCTACCTTCTACAGATGAGAGCGGGTCACTCAAGATCTGTTTACAATATGGAAGTATGCCTTCTTAACTATTTTATTAATATATGCGCATCCAAACTTTCAAAAATATTTCAAAATGATTTTGACATGTGCCAAAATGTGATGGCATTCATTCCATCTATTTTTCGCCTCCACGCTTGCTTGCTGCTGACGATGCTCTTGCATCAAAATCACACAAGTAAAAAAACTTACTACTTAGTCTTGCATTAAAATCTTGGCATAAATATTTGTACTGGGCACTGCAAGAATGAGTATACTTACTACTTAGGCTTGCATTCAAATCTTGACATAAATATTTGTACTTGGCACTGCAAGAATGAGTATACTAGTAAGCTCTAGCTCTGCATATGACCTAAGGTAACCTTGATAATGTTCATTGCATTAATATATATAAAAAAAAGCTTTAATGTGGTGGAGACAATGAAAACTCATTATGGCTTTATCTCATTCTATATATATTAAAAAGTTCAAACACTTTTTCTCATCACACAAAGGAAAAGATTTACATGCATCAGACACTACACTAACATCAATGCCAAACAATGAAAAATGAATGACAAAGTAAGTACAATAAGACAAGTTATAGTGATTGAGTACAAGCTTTTGCATAATTTAGTTCTTCCTATAAGGGGTTGATTGGAGAATATGTTACAATTTGTCCCTTATAAAAAACCACACAGGAAACCTATGAATATTAATTATTTTTTTTATATTATCCAATAATTTATACTCATCGAGTTGCCACTCTAATTCCCAATTCACTCTTAGAAACTTGTGTGTTTTTACTTGAATGGTATACATACTAGAGATATAGTTGGGTTGATTGAGGATTATACTTCCATTAAAGGATACCAATAGATAAAGTCAAGTGAAAAAAATAATTTAAGGTTGGCATTGTTGTAAAGGTATGAAGGAAGAATTGTGTATTTTTTAGCTAAAAATAACACCCAACATAATGAAATTATGATGTGAAAACACCTATGAAGATTTTTTCAATTGGAAGGTCTTTAATATGTGCTAAGATTTATCATATTCATTTAGTTAAACTAACATTTTTTTAGCCAATGAGTAAGGTCTAATATATATTTAGTGCTAGCACCTACTGCTTGCTTTCTCTAAAGCTCTTTTCCAAGTGCTACTATGTATTCAATTAGAGAAACTAATTTGCAGCCATGGGGAGAGGGGGGTAATAAATTAGTACAAAATCATATTTTTAAATAATCAAGGAAAATCAAGGCTTCCTAACAAAAATGATAGTTTGCTACTTGTTGCCCCTTCAGGGGTAATAATCCCAGAGCCACCTGTGAGTCGATGTGGTGTGTTCCAGCTTGCATGAGATCTCTTACTCATGTCATTCATATTTGCAAACATTGTCCTTATTCTCCTCAATTTCATGATGATTTTGTTTCACATCACTCCTCATCTCTATCATAAGACTCAACCATGGTATATTAGCTCTTATTTTTTCCACCTCATATGACACATGCATTGCCAGTTGGTACATCGTACCTTCATTACACATGGTCATATTACTTTGGTTTAGTTTTCTTTACTTCACTTGTTGTACTATGCTCTCATGTGTGGATTTGATGCTCATACATGGTTTTATAACTTATAAGTTGGTTATGAATGTGGTAAATACTAAAGTCAGATCTAATAACACTACATAACATTAATATTTTACTATTTGTCTCATTGTACCATGGGGGACTTAATTATCCTTTAGAAGTGTAGTTAGATCTCGAGTCAGGTTGTACTACTAGGGATCTAGTTGGGGCAACATATTTCACATCCTAACCATACTTAACACTTTTTGTTTTCCCCTTTCAATTCCATTCCATTCTAAAAATAATTCCGCCCATTGTTGGCTTATCAATTGTTATGTAGAAAGGTCTAGTTGAAGAAATAATCCAAAAAAGCTAGAGGTGAAGAGTAAATAAAAAAAGTTGAAATCCAAAAAATGATAAAGCTTGAGCTATGCCACCTTGTTATGGGGCTAATGGCCCTAGTCCCATGCTTGTATATGATTATCTAAAGAAAAAAGGGACCTGAATAAATGAAAGAAACAAAGAAAACAAAAAAAGAAAAAGGCAAAGAAAGGGGTAGTAAGAAATAGTGTCAAAGAAATGACAACTTGAAGCTAAAGCTCCCTCTTAAAATCTTCCATATTAAATCCTAGCTCATGAAAGATGTCAAAAGACCTATGCATCATATTACATGAATTTGAGGGTCAATTGATAAAGTTTTCCCCTTTCCCTTCCATAAGTTATCCATCATATCACCTATCCCTAACTTAGTGACTTGGGAAATATATTTTGTCTTAGGATTTGTCACACGTATAAAGGCTAAGGTTGTCTTCCCATGGTAAAACTTAGGAAAATTCTAAAAATCAACTTATGTTATGTTGTTTCTAGAAGAAATCACTATGTATGCACCACCTAATGACTTGTAAGGGGGTTAGACCCAACACTATAAGTGGACACCCTACATTGGGATTTTTGTACATACATTTGGGGTGGAATCTATGCCTTGGGATCCATGTACCATGCCTCAAGATCCATGTATATGCTTTGGGATCCATGTACCTATATACAACCATATCTATCTACATTGAAATATGTGCCACCTTTCTTAGGATCTATGTACTTCATTGGGATACATGTCATTGCTTTGGGATCCATGACAATGCATTGGAAAATGACATGGACTCCATATCATCATCAGGTGCCACATGGACCATTTCTTGAGGCTGTTAAGGTGGTTAGAACACATTTTATAGGGAGGCTATATTCAGGAGTAGTTATCTTTTGACAGAGTGCCCAAAATTCTGCCAGATAACACCATTAGATGCAAAATGACCACAAGCTTTCTAAAATTGGGTTATAATAGAAAATTGGGCAAAAATTGACCTAGTTATGATGCTACTAAAATATGATATGATAAAATTTTCGGCGCATTTTGACCACTCAATGTCCCACATTTTTGGAGCCACTCATATAAGTCATTAGAACATGTGGAGGGTGTATTTTTTCTCTCTTAGCCACATGTGTGCATGGTTAACCTATGTTTATGAGAGTGCACTTACTTATGGAGGTTTTATTTATGGTTTTGAGGACACTCATTATATTCACCCATGGTTTTACCTAAGCACAAGGTATTTTCCTATGGTTTTGCATGAGCACATGGGTTTTGTATTTGCACATAGTTTTAACCCATGGTTTTGTGAGGGTTCCTTATCTATATAAAGAGGGCTCTTTCTCATTTGTAACTAGTTGGAGAATAAGAGAAATAATTTTGTCTCACTCACACTTTTGTTATTTGTCTATCTTGGCTATTTTTTGAGGGTTTTTACTTGTAAAGGGATAGCAAGAGTGTTTGTATGCAACACGTAATGGTGGATGAAGGAGATAGAAAGGAGCCACAAGAGGAGCATATTGTTACAATTGAAGGAGCTTCATGAGGTAAAATGATTTCTTCATAGTCCTTAGTCATTTATTTCTAGATCTCGGGTATTGGGTTTAACAAATCTTAATTTGATTTCTAGCTCTTACTTTAGGATAGGATAGGGGATAATTCTTGCTACTTAGAAGAGTTGGTTAAACACTCTTCTCACCACTAATACCTTGAATCATACAAGTATTTTCTTGGGTAATTTACCGGGTACATCTAAGAATTGTCTGGAATCCCAAGGTCTGATACAAGGATCAAGCCTCAAGAAAGGTCAAGTGTGACCTCACAACCCAAGTGGAAGTCAGACACTAGTCTCTTTTATTCTGTTTCTCACCCACTTTTAAATTTTTAATCTACATTTACTTCGTTTTAAAATAAATCCATGGTTTGATCATGTTAAATTAGTTGATCTATGTAGCAATTTCTTCAAGTTTATAGGCTAACATTTCAAATCTAGTTTAAACTTGATGATTTCTAATGCAAATCGTTCCATTTTCGTGCTCTAATACTCCATACATTTTGCAATTATCTATTAGATCTAATGGTTCAATTTGTTTTATTTTGATGGATCCAACAGGAACACACCAAGTAGACTAAACTGATGCCTAAAAGCTAACGATTTCGTGGTTTTATATCTATTTTATGATTTCTTGTTTGTTGGAATTTATCACTAATTCATGGAATTATAGTAGATCTAATGTATATAACTCAAATCTAAGATAAATCTATGGTTAAACACACCTAAACAACTAAATTGATGAATCACTAGCTTAAACAATTCAATAGTTTATGCTCTTTCTCTAAATACATTGTTGGTTGGTTTATTTATGCAATTTAAGGGTTGAAACAAAAATTTGGAGATTGATTTCTATTGCTTTCATAAAGAGATTTGGTACTTCTAAGAGTAGGATGTGGCTTTACTCAATTTTTAGCTTCCTTTCATAACTCACATCATGTTTTATTTTTTGGAAATGGATACTATGGTGATTTGAATGATGTTCATGGCATGGCTCACAAGTGATTTCATTAAGGAAAATCAATACTTGACTTCCTAACCACACATGGATAAATGGTTTCATATTGGTGTTAATTTGGAGTAATTTCATACAAGTAATCATAACCCTAAAGAACACACCCACTTGTAACATTACACAACTCTTAAGGGATTGATTCTTGTACTACTTGGTGGATTCATCTTGAGCACCCATATAAACAAAATTCATATTAGTAGTTTAAAGTTAGGAATTAGCCCACATAATAATCACTCAAGCACTCTATTCATGTTGTTATATCATTGATATGATTGATCATTGGAATGTGTTACTCTTTCATGGTTTACACTATTGATAATATTGCGGGTTATTTTCTCTAAGGACAAAATTTGAACTTGCGGTACATAATATGTTCATGATTAATTGATGCCAATGCTATGTCTAAGCACCATTTAATATTTCTAGACACTTTACAAGTTTAATTCTACATTCTGGAATTTATTTACAGCTCTTGGATACTTTCTTTACAACATTATTTTTCATGGTTATATAGTTTGATCTCTAAGTCTACATTTCTCACTCATTCTTGGAGAAATGTTGTGGAATCTAACACCAAATAGAAAGTACACTTCATGGTTCAATTTACACACATAATCTAAACACACATTAAGGACTTTTACATCTATGTGTTTCATGGAATGTTATTGATGGTATAAATGCTACATGGGCATGTTAATCTTCTTGGTGTAAATGTAATTTTATGGTGTGTTGTAAGGTTGAAATATATCTCTAAGAAAGTCACATGTTAGGCATCCACTCTTGATTATCTTAAAACAAATTTTCATGTTTCACAACACTTAATCACATAAGAATACAAATTGACTTGTTTGGTTAACTCATCAATCTAAGCTAACATTTCGTTCCCACACTATAATGAATTGGCTAGGTTGACTTTAGGGACACTCCCCTAGGCTAGGAACCCCATATTTTTAGTCTAAATTGAGAGGCAAGGCCATTGAGGTGATAGTGGGTGGCTTGCATAGTAGTTTCTTCTAGGCTCTCCTCTTGAGGTTAGGACTTTCCATTCTAGTGAGAGTTTGAGTGGAAACACTACTAAACTTTGTGCATTATCAATTATGTTAAAGCCAAATGCCACATAAAAAATAATCTTACCTACAATTCTTCATTGCACCATTACTTTGTTTCACATTCATCTAAGCTTGTCTCAAGTTTGAGCCTCACTGTTAAAACCTTAGATAAAAGATAAAACTATTAAGCTTTAGAATAAAAAAATGCATCCACACAAGAATAAACACCAAGATTGTAGAGAAAAATCTTATTGTAAGGTAACACCATCAACTACTTCTCATGGAGGGAATCTCTCCATCATCTATGTTTGTTACAATACAATCTCCAACATATCCCTAATACAATGATACTCGTGTATATTCTCTCTCATGAGTATTCCTAGGGGCCTATTCCCACTACTCATTATTACATTTATTAGCCACCAACTACCTAGTAGACACATTTATTACCCATCAACTACCAAGTGGGCTTTATTCCATGAGAATTTTCATAATAAATTAATTATTCCCCATAGGTACCTAACATAACATTAATTATCCTATGTAGGTTCCATCATCCTTCACATATTGTTTCCTTGAAATATAAGTGCAAGCCATATAATATGATTTGTTGAGTATTATAGTCAATTAGTAATGAACATGAACATCCATCCATCCTAGTGATCAACTTCTTCGTTTCCCCCTTAATATCAACTATGGTTTCTCCTTTGGTACTCTATTGTCATTGTTTTATTAAGATATCTCCACTCATTTCTTTATCCCATACACGTGTCATTATATGGGGTGGTTTTTTGGTTCCATGTTGGTCTTGTTATCGCACAATTTGTAATTGCCCAAAGCCCAAGGTAAGTGGAAGCAAGATTGGCGTAACAGGTAGTGACCTATCACTATCACCTTAATAGGAAACCCCTTTCTATTTAGGAGTCTATGAATGTACCCCAGGGGAGACATCCCCAATGACCTGAGGGTTTGAGAAGGCTAAGGAAAAAGTATAAGAAAGTTCCACCCTCTCACAGGTCACTCAATTTCAAAGGTTCTTGGTGTCTTATAGAGATGAAGCAAAAGATAAATGAGGCGTATCTGCCCAGAACAAGACAAAAGTAGAAAAAAACATGCAAATTCAAGGTACCATATGATGTTAATGCTTCATAAAACCATGAACCTTTGAAAAATAAATACGCTGATATAATACTGCAACAAAGTAATTATCTATAACAACAATGAATGTTTAGTAACATCCACAATAATTATGCTTTAAAATGCCTGAAAATGACAAGAGAATATAACTCTAATTTGAAAAAATGATAGCAACTTGTTAGGGTCATAATGATGACGTCATGTGCTCTCAAGGGTCAACGTTCTGGTGGAAAGGCAAGACCCTCTTGGGTCTAGTCTTGCCAGACTGTCTTAGGGGCAACACCCTTCTTTCTTCCTCGTGCAATCCTCTGGTGTCTCTCTACCCCTGGTTGGGGTCACAACATCCATCTGTGGGCTTTCAGCCCCATGTAGGTCCAAGCTAATCATTCCCCCATATGTACCTATCCACTGAGCAAAGTCCTACAACAACAAAAAGTACACCCTCTAGGGTCTCATAAGTCACAGAGATCATAACAATGTCAATCACATCTAATAATCAAATTACCCAAACATGTGCATTAAACCCCCCTTTACCCAAAAAAATGCTCAAATACGTTATGCAGTTTAACAAGTCAGGTTTGGAGAGGGTCTCATGATGTCCTATTGGGCTAATCCTCCTCAAGTTTGGGGTGTTTCCCAGGCGAGAGCCAATCTAGGTCATGTAAGTGTGTGTGAGGTGACATGGGAAGTGTTTGGGCATAGGGTGCAGTGATAACAGGGAAATGCAGGTCTTTCTTGTGGGTGCCTCTGTAGAGGGCGAGATGCACCTTATCATGGATGCCATTGTTTCCTAGCCCATTCAATGCATTTTATTCTTAGTCTTATTGATTTTTCTTTTTTTCTTCAAGGGAAGAGCTGAGGGACACTATCCTGGCTTGGTTACCAGAGGTGAAAATGTTACCCACAAGCATTTCACAGAGATGAGAAAGCTAGCTCGTGATGAGACCCCCTTTCTCTTGGTTATGCCACCAAGAGACACTACCCTAGTTTGGTGACCAGATAGATGGTAGTGTCATACTGCTACATGCCCATGGTCCTAATAGGTCGACTCATGATGAGACCTCCCATCCACTAGCTAATACCTTAAGTGTTTATTTATCTTACGGGTTCCCTTCTCTTGTTGAGAATCCTTTTACTGCTTTCTCAGGAATCCCTAGGTGAAGCATATTAAAGGTTTCACTTTGGATTTTACCTTTTTCCAACTACTTTTACCCTCTGGGCCTTTAGCCCCTTCTTCCCATAAGGCAAGGTACAACCCTTCCTAGTGTGTCAAATTCAATGGCCGAACAAAGGTAGGGGGAAAAATGAGAGGAGTGATGATGGAAAGTGGTAAGTATGGAGGGAATGGACGATGAACTTTCGTAGCCCCACCCACTGGAAACCCATCCTAAAGGGGGGTCAACTTACTAGGTAATCATGTTACCCTCCTAGGAACGAACACGTTAAAGAGCCTAATTTCCAAGCAAACGTTATGAAATGAAGGAAAATATGGGCCCTTCGGGGCCATGCTGAAGTCATCCACCTCTCGACAATTAATGTTAGGGTTTATATAAATAATGACCTTCTTTGGCTGAAGACATCTGTGAACATGTAATAGGATTTTTTCACATGAAAATAGACCTCTACAACTCTCTTTATCCTTCTTCATGGCATGAGACCACCTATCTAAAAATATTTTTTCATCCATCACATCCTTAAGGATAAACAACTTCCATGACATGGAAACATTATCCAAGCCTCATTTCTAGTATTAATTCTAACAATAATGCAAAGATTATAAATTGTTTCCACAGATAAATATGTGGAGGTAATGTGCGATCTTGAATAAAGGATTAAAATGAAAAATATTTAATAGAATTCACTCAACTAAAATAGCTTTCATGAATTTAAATATGTGATTCGGATGATTTTCGAAATGAAATGAAAGAAGAGATATTACAATGAAACACACATAAAAATATCGAGAAACAGAGAAATACATCAATACATGATTTCTATTAATGAAATAAATGTACAGAGATTGTAAAAATACAGAGTGCAAGACTCACTAGAATGGTGGTAGCTTTATCTCTGAGAAGAGATGTGACGACTATGCTCATTAGCAAGAAGATGATTACAATGAGGCTCTAAAGAAATTTTTATGATAAACATGAATTCCTAAACCCTAGACATCCAAAAACCTAACCC
Organism: Picea engelmannii; assembly: GCA_009831015.1. Lineage (NCBI taxonomy): Eukaryota > Viridiplantae > Streptophyta > Pinopsida > Pinales > Pinaceae > Picea > Picea engelmannii. The sequence continues at coordinate 6,405 of ML822493.1, read as the reverse complement.
TAGGAGATGAAGCGCCAAAATTCACGTGGGCCCCATTGGGGTAAATTAGTACATTAACTTCCCGGGGTCATAACTTTTGCATACGATCTTCGGTTTAGGTGTGTGATAGCCCGTTGGAAAGTTCTTTTCAAGAACTACAGATTATGGTGTGAAACTTTGAATTCGTCTACAATTTAACTGTGGCAAGCCAATAAAACATTGTTTAGATCCACAAAACAACCCTTGAAGTACATAAAGATGTACTCACTTGAAAACTTCCAAAATAATCCAATTGGAATAGGTGGGTGGTGTTATAAAAACATGATCACAGAGCAATAAAATAAAAGAAATGCAGAAATAAAACACAGAAGATACACAATACAATAGAGACACAGATATACGTGGTTCACCCAGTGTGGGCTACGTCCACTAGAGAAATTTCCATGCCCTTCCTTTATTATTATCCAACAAATGAAGGGATACAACCTACAACAAACCCATTGTAACTTCCTCTTCTTTCTCTCACAGTATCCTCACTCAGAATACAATATTAGCAATGATACATAGCTGCAATAAATTTCCCTCATAAAAGAGGGTTTCCTTCGAGGGAAAAAAACCCTAACATAACTTCTATTGTCAGATATGTGACCTTATAATGAATGGTCCAGATTTACAATGAAATTACAATATACATTTACAAGTCAATTTTTCCTCCGGGGGATTCTCCCTCAAACCCTAATCGGGGAACACTGTCCCCCGGACCCCGTAGAGGGGGTAACCCCCCTCTTCACTCCCCCGCGTGGAGGAGTGTACATTATTTCGGGGTGTAAAGTCTTCATGGGGTATAAACATGACTGAAAAAAAAGACTTCTGAATCAAGAAGATAATCAGGCTCCACAACCAATAATCTCCCACTTGGAGACTAATCTCAATAACTACATCGCTATTGTATATGTTGGATTATGATCCTTCTTGGACCTGGAAAATTTCTCATCTTCATATTCATTCTTGAATACCAACTGAAACTCTGAAACTGAGTAGGAACTCAGTTTCTCCCTAGTTACTCCCTTTGTTAACATGTCCGCAAGATTCTGGCTAGTGTGTATCTTTTCCAACATCAAATGTCCATGTTCCAAGAAAGATTGTATGAAATGGTACCTGATTTGTATATGCTTAGTCTTTGAATGGAAGGCTGAGTTCTTTGCAAGATGAATGGCACTCTCACTGTCACAATACACCATGCTATTCTCCTCCTTCTTTCCCAATTCCTCCATAAACCTTTGTAATGAAATCATTTCTTTACTAGCCTTTGTAGCAGCAACATACTCTGCTTCTGTTGTTGAAAGTGAAACAACCTTTTCCAGTTTTGAAATCCAACTTACTGTTATTCCACCTATAGTAAAAACATACCCTATGGTGCTCTTCCTGCTATCTTTATCACTTGCCATATATGAATCAACATATCCCTGTAGAACAATGTCTGAACCTCCAAAACATAATGCATGAGTAGCAGTACCTCTCAAATACCTGAGAATCCACTTTACTGCCTGCCAATTTTTTTTACTTGGATTGTTCATATACCTGCTCACAACTCCCACTGCATGTGTAATATCTGATCTTGTGCAAACCATCACATACATCAAGCTGCCAACTGCTGATGAATAAGGGACCCTGGACATGTATTCTATCTCCTCCTGTGTATTGTGACACATTTCCTTAGTTAATTTGAAATGGCTGGCCAAAGGTGTACTAACTGGTTTTGCATTCTGCATTCTAAACCTCTCCAACACCTTCTCTATGTACTCACCCTGATACAATGCCAATTTGTGTTTTTTCCTGTCTCTTGTTTTTCTCATACCAAGGATTTTCTTTGCAGCACCCAAATCCTTCATCACAAATGAATTATCTAATTTCTTCTTGAGCACATTTATATCCTGCATATTAGACCCTGCAACAAGCATGCCATCTACATACAATAGCAAGATAATATAGCTTCCATTTTCTAGCCTTTTAAAATAAACACAGTGATCAAAATGACATCTACTATAACCTTGTTCTGTCATAAACCCGTCAAACTTCAAATACCACTGCCTTGGAGCTTACTTTAGGCCATACAAGATCTTCTTCAACCTGCATACCAAATTCTCCTTCCCTTTGACCTCATACCCCTGTGGCTGCTACATATAAATCTCTTCCTACAAATCCCCATGGAGAAAAGTTGTTTTTACATTTAATTGTTCAAGATGCAAAACTTCTACTTTTACAATACTTAAAATAGTTCTAATTGAAGTCATTTTAACAACAAGAGAAAATATTTCATCAAAATCTATACCTTTCTTTTGTGCAAACCCCTTTACAACAAGTCTAACCTTGTACCACTTTTTTTCTCCATCTTCTTCCTTCAACTTGTAAACCCATTTATTATGCAATGCTCTTTTTGCTGCATGCAACTGAACCAAGTTCCCAATTCTGGTTATTTACCAAGGAATCCATTTCCTCTTTCATGCCTTGCTCCCACTTCTTTTTTGTGTCTACCTGCATTGCCTCCTCATAACATTCTGGTTCACCAGAATCATTAAACAATAAATAATACAATGAAGGAGAGTATCGTTCAAGGGGTCTACTTAACCTGGTAGATATTCTAACAACACTTGCATAAGTTTGAGATACTTGTTGATCCTGTTGTTGTACATTTTGATTTTATGGTACCTTTAGAATTTCTTTTCCAGTGATCTCATCAAGCACTGTGTATTCTGGTTTTTCTTTTTCTTATTTCTTTCCCTGCAACTAATCTTTGTACATGACATTCTCATTGAAAATGAAATCTCTACTCCTAATGATTTTGTTATTTTCATAGTCCCATAAGTGATAACCAAAATCATTAACACCGTATCCAATAAAGGTACACTTCTTGGATTTTGCYTCAAGCTTTGTTCTATTTTCTTTATCAGTATGGCCAAATGATTCACAACCTAAAGTCTTCAAAAAATAGTAGTTTACCTTTTTACCTGTCCATTCCTCCCCTGGAATTATACCATYSAAAGAGCTTGAAGGTCCTCTATTTATTAAGTAAACAACAATATCTACAACATCTGCCCATAACTGTAAGGGAAAACCAACATGCAATCTSATACTCCTTGCACGCTCCATGATTGTCCTGTTCATCCTTTCTAACACACCATTTTCTTTTGGTGTTCCTRGAACTGTCTTTTCTCTACGGATCCCATGGTATGAACAATARTCATGAAACTCATTCTCGCAATATTCACCTCCATTGTATGATCTGAGACACTTCAACCTTTTTCCTGTCTCATTCTCAACCAAAGATTTCCATTTCTTAAAAGCATCAAAAACATCAGATTTTTGTCAAATGYAATAAACCCAAGTTTTTCTAGTTGTCATCAATGAAAGTAAAATAATAATGAGAGACACCAAGAGATGATACCTGAGTTGGTCCCCATACATCTGTATGCACAAKATCTAACCTTTCACTCTTGTTTTCTTTTCCGATTCTGATAAATCYGAGTCTCTTTTGTTTTCCATAAACACAATGCTCACAGAAATCCAAATCAATTTGTTTAAGATCTGACAAAAAAATTCTTTTGTGAAGTATCTGCATCCCCTTCTCACTCATGTGTCAAATCCTATGATGCCAAAATACTGTATCCACTTCTGTAGAAGCTAAAGAGATAGAAGAGTTAGTATTACCAGTACACAAATACAATGTACCCACCTTCTCTCCTTTTGCTATCACCAATGATCCTTTGGTGACCTTCCACACCGTATTTGTAAATATGGATATACAACCTTCACTTTCCAACTGCCCTGTTGAAATTATATTTTCCCTTAGATCCAGAACATGTATTAACTCTTTCAACAACCATTGGTTTCCATTTCTTTGCTTTATTTTTACCTTTCCCATTCCAACAATTTTTTATGGTGCATCATCACCCAAATGAACCTGTCCAAAATCACCTTGAACATAATCTAGAAAATGTTTCCTATGGGGTGTGGCATGAAAAGAAAGCCCCTGAATCTACTACCCAAGACTCAAAAATGTTATCTATAGAAAGAATCAAAGCATCTTGTAACACATCACCTATTACATTTACTTCCTGATTTTTCTCTTGTTGTCCATCTCTTTGTTTCTTTGGAGCTCTGCAATATTTCTTCAGATGTCCTTTCTTCCCACAATTCCAACACTCTATCTTTCCAAATCTAGATTTGGATTTTCCCTTCCTAGAATTCCCACGGTTCCTTGAGCCCTTTCCTCTATCCTTTTGTCTTCCCTTTTTCTCCATGTTTAACGCATTACCTGATGTCTCACTTGTGCTTTTTCGTCTCATTTCCTCCCCAAGGATAACACCAACAACATCATCAAATTTTAAAGTGTTTTAACCAGAGACAGAGTTACTTACAACCATGACCAAGCCGTTCCAACTTTCTGGTAATGAGCACAAGATTAGAAGAGCCCTAACCTCATCATCAAAGTCCACTTTTACAAAACTTAGTTGATTAGTAACTGTATTAAATTCATTTAAATGATCTGCAACAGACCCACCTTCTAACATCTTCATATTAAATAATTTCTTCATTAGAAATACCTTATTGGACTCCGATGTTTTTTCATACAGTTTAGACAATGCATTCATCAATTCCTTCGTTGTATTTTCTTTCGAAATATTGAAATCCATCAACGCTTCCAGGCTCAACTATATCGTTCCTAGTGCCTTTCTATCAAGAACCTCCCATTCTTCATCCTTCATGGCCATCAGATTCTTTGCTATTCCACCCAGAGGTAGGAATAGATCCTTTTGATATAAATAATCTTCCATTTGTATCTTCCATAACTGGTAGTTTTGGCCGTTAAATTTATCGACCCTAAACTTTCCATCTTTTTCCATTGATCCCACTCGAACTGAAACCTCTTTTATTACAAGTTACCTTTCGCTCTACTAATACCAGTTGTTAGAAAAACAGGATCAGGGAGCAATAAAATAAAACAAATGCGGAAATAAAACACAAAAGATACACAATACAATAGAGACACAGATATACATGGTTCAGCCAGTGTGGGCTACGTCCACCAGATAAATTGTCGGGTCCTTCCTTTATTATTATCCATCAAATGAAGGGATACAACCTACAACAAACCCGTTGTAACTTCCTCTTCTTTCTCTCACATTCTCCTCACTCAGAATAAAATATTAGCAATGATACATAGCCGCAATAAATTTCCCTCATAAAAGAGGGTTTCCTTCTAAGGAAAAAAACCCTAACATAACTTCTTTCATCAGATTTGTGAGCTTATAATGAACGGTCCATATTTATAATGAAATTACAATATACATTTACAAGACAATTTTTCATTCGAGGGCTTCACCCTCGAACCCCCATCGGGGAACGCTGTCCCCCGAACCCCGTAGAGGGGGTAACCCCCCTCTGCACTCTCCCGCGTGGAGGAGTGTAAATTATTCCAGGGTGTAAAGTATTCATGGGGTATAAACACAATTGAAAACAAATACCTCTTAATTAGGAAGAAAATCAGGCTCCACAACCAACAGATGACCACCAATTACCACCTGGATGCTGTGTAGGTATTTAGAACAACCCCGTAAGTGCAAAACCCACAATTACAAAGAAATTTCCCCATTATAGAGAAACGTGCTGAACTGAAAAATGTCTAGATGAGCTAGTTGGAATTTGGAACAGGTGGGTGGCCACTGATATCCACTTGGATCAATATGTTTCTTGGGTTTCTCTCTTCTCAAATGAATAATTGAAATCATTGGACAAAATAATACGTACATCATATGGAATAACCTCATGCATATTTTCATTTCCCAAGAGTGATACACGTTCAATTTTCATGAAACATGGAAGACCAACATGTAACAACATAGAAAAATTGTAGTTATTTGTGTTTATATAAGATAAAGAATTCTAGTTTAGGTGGAAGGATGGGCCAATATTTAAGTAATGATGTTGAGTTCATGGCTTTAGTGATGCCTTTGAGATGCTTCAACCAATATTGTATTTGATTATGATATCTTCTCCTCTATCTTTCCATTTATAGTGTTTGAATGACATAGTGCACCGAAGGCATTAGTGGAAAACTTCTTTCTTGATAAGGATACATCTAGATTTTCCATAACTAGTTTTAAGCCATCAACTTTAGGCACAAATGACCCATCCACAAAAGCATCACATTGATGTTTCCCTAAAATTGGACTAGCTCCACTAGCCATCTCTAAGGAGTTACTTAATTGGAGTTATGCAACACCTAGTACGTTATTACTGTCCAATTTTTTCATGGTAGATGGATCTAAATGACTAGTACATCTAACACCCAAAGTGATAGCAAGGGGGATGACATATTAATATAGCATATTAAATATACTACTATTTCAAACATGTTTTTTTTTT
>ML822492.1:144196-161446 GCA_009831015.1 Picea engelmannii | reverse complement strand
TCTTTGAGAATCTCATTGAGGGTTTGATATTCCTTATCACACTCAACAATCTCTCTAGTAAAGTCCAAAATATCCATAGATTTGTTTTCCTCTGCTATGTTGACCCAATATGTAATCTCCTCTTTGCTCCACCTAGGATTTTTTATAGATAAAAATTGTCGGAATGTCAATTGAGCCCTAGTTTCCTCCCCAAGGGCGTAATATTCCCCTTTACAGATCATACTCTCTCTAGCAAGGTAAAACAAATCCATCTCCTTCCAACTATCCATAAAGACCCCTCAGGTTAGCAGGATTTAAGCTCTGATACCACTGTAATGATCCCAAGCCATTATGCAAGGATCATCACTGTTTTGGTGTCTTTTTAAAACTTTTTCTTAGTGAGGTATTTCGTCAAACACTTTGTTGATCTACCTTTTAGATGTGTTTATATATGTGTATGTAGAAAATAACAGAAAGAGATAACCATGGAACATACCTCAACCATATGCAATAAGATAGACAAGCCAAAACATCTCAATTCTTCTTTATTCATAAAATAGAGANGGCCAAGAAGATAGACAATAGATAAGAGCTGCTACAAAATGCTCTCGCTAATACGAAAGATGCCTCCAAAGGCTGAATGAGAAATGAAGATCAATACAAGCAGATCTGAATGCCAAACTCTCCCACTGAAGAATGCCACGCTCCAATAGAAGGCTGAAACCCTCAATAACTCGGCCCTACTGCCAAAAGTGTCCAATCACCCTAATAAATATGCCAACTGATAGATCGGGTGATGGTAAGAACAACCTAGGTGACCGAATCTCCAAGATCCCTCTCAATCTCTGTAGATCTGAATTCCCCCACTGAATGGTGCACCCCACTGGATGACTGAAACCCTAGATAATTTGGCCCTGCTGCCAAAAGTGTCCAACCACCCTAATAAATATGCCAATTGATAGATCGAGTGATGGTAAGAACAACCCAGGTGACCAAATCTCCAAGATCCCTCTCAATCTTTGTAGATCTGAAATCCCCCACTGAATGGTGCACTCCACTGGATGACTAAAACCCTAGATAATTTGGCCCTGCTGAAGGAGGCCTCCAAATGCTCTGAAACTCTCCAGAAATATAGATCGGGACACTGCAAGTCACTAGGTAAAGTCTCAGGGTCATATCTGAAGTGTAACCCCTCCAAATGGACTAGATCTGGATCTCAAAAAGGCCCTCCTTCTCTTCAATTCGCCCCACTGCTCAAGAAATAATCCGAGCCATAAAATTGTCTCAGAAAGCACTAGATCTGATGTCCAAGGCCCTGCAATGAAAACCCAAGTGATAGAATCCTCAACGGCCCTGCCAATCTCCTACAATGAATCTCTCTCTAAATATGGTGCGCCCCTCTTGCTGGAATCCCTCAACTGGTGCACCTTCTCTCTATCTGCACATGAAACTGATGTAGAATCCTCCTGCAACTGAGTAGATCTAGAACTAGAATGGTGTGGGAGAGTATTGCATCTCTGGGACCAAGCTTGGGACAAGATAGGTGGAATATTTCACCACCGAATCATCCTCTAGGGTTTGTTATGTCAAAACCCTCAAAACCCCCAATATTGGGCTCACTAGCTAGAAGCCAGAAATCAAAATAAGATCATACATGAATGAATGAGAAGAGGCTTTTGCCTTTCCTTTATACTTTTTGGCTCACCTTGTCCCTCAAAAGTGACTTTCATTTTATTAATATTTAATTAATTAATTAAATCACTTTAATTAATTAATTAACGTTTTTACCTTTGAAAAGCTCTTTATCTCTCCTTGTGGCTTCCTTGGCCACTGAAAGTCACTTGTAGCCATCCCATCCTGTAGTGTTGCTCCTCCCGATTCCAATGAGCTATTACACTGAGAGGTTCCTCCAAGTAATGTGCCCAAAATGACCTCTTCAGTGAATTCCATTGACTTATAGCTCAAAATAGTCAAAATCATGGAAATCGTCGGAATGCAACGAAACCAAAGACAACATGTGCGGAATGGCTCATAATGATGGAATATGATCATCAATGCAAGCTGGACCCCACAATGCCTCTCACATACCCCTGTACTCGCTCTAGCACCCATCTGGCTACTCTGGTCATCATAAATCTCTGCCCTGTAATGATGTCCCAAATTGGGGACATTACAGAAGATTGAGGTACCAGATCTGATTTCACATAAATTTTGTATGTGGATGTCATTTGTTTAATTCGTTCCAGATCAAATTTGACCGTTGGTCAGGTGCAACACTTACTAACTGAACGCTGAAATTTCTGAATTCGGGTTCTGGTTATGGGTACAGAGAAAAAATGCCTTAGATATGAAAATGAGAATATTGCCCCAGATTTGCGTTTTAGTTCTAGTAATTCAACAAAACCAACAAATGGATTGGCTCTGGTGTGCGAGATATCGAGAGGATTTTTTTTTCCAGGGGATTCATATTCGATCCAGAAAAATTCAAATCTATCTTTTTATCGATCTGATGCCATAGATTCAATTTGATGACTTTATGTTAAAATCATATGTGATTAATGATCCGGTTCTTGATATGGTCCTTGAAACAGACCTTGATACAGTCCTTGATATAGACCTTGATACCGTCCTCAATACAGACCAAATCTGAAAACTTATAAAAATAAAGAATCTATAGCTCTGAATTTAAATCGCTAGATTTATAAAATGATCTGAAGCAATGTTTACAAATGAACCCTTTTTAACAAAATAGCAAAGGATCTATAAGATATGAATAAAAAATGCAAAACTACACTTTTATCTCCCTAGACCTCTTAGATTTAAATGAAAGAAAGTTGCAATTAATCAAATCTACAAACTTGAAATTTGCAGATCTACAAGTTTACTACTAAAAAAGATGAATCAATTAATGAAAAAATTGATTGTTGTAATCACAATAACAATTTTCCTCAATTCTCTTCCATCAAAATTTTCACCATGTCTCTCATACTATGTTGACAAAATGTCCTCAGACAAGTAATTTAATTAATAAGGAAAAAGTGATTACAATCTGAAGTGAGAATTCATAATCTACTCCTTAACATCACTTGAAGAACCACCATCACTTGAAGAAAGAGCTAGTTTATATAGCTCAACTCTAAACTAAAATCTAGGAGAACAACCAATCACATAATCACATGAGTATTATAGGTGTCCTTTACATAGAAGCTAGGTGTCCTTTACATTTATACTAGAAAATACTTAGACTATAGAACTTTAAGATTATTAGAAAATACTTAGACTATAGAACTTTAAGATTATGAGACTAACTACTACATGTAGAAAGTAATGACCAAGTTTCTGAAAGCTAATGCTTGAGAGCAGAAAGGAAAAAATGAAGTTTATTTTTAAGCCATTTATCATTTCAAAGGAGTAAGATGATAATTAAAAAAACTCACTTTTTTTAAAGTTTTTTTTTAAATTCTTTAAAATTTTTATTAAAAATTATAATATCATTATATTGATGAGACTTCTACCATAAAATTTTATCTCCATTTTTTTTTTTTTACCTATATAAGGTCCACCCACATCATAAAAAATTTGAAACAGCTACACTCACATCATTAAAAATTTGAAAAAAATAAAACAGCAAAGCAGACCAAATCTAATTGACACTTCTCTTTAGAATTAAAAAAAAAAGTTTGTCAACATATTAAGTGACTCCATCTTACACCTTTTTACATCATCAATAACCAAGACTGATTTATTTATTTTTAAAATATAAATATATATCAAAATTTAATTAAAATAAAAACAATAAAAAAATTTAAAAATTCCAGTTGACAAATCTGTCCCAAGCTGCTGTGGTCCTTACTTCATTTTCATTTTAAAGTAGTACCAAGATACCAAAAAAATATGCAATAGCCTAAACGTTCTACAAAATAACTTAAACGTTCTACGAAATAGCTATTTTTACTCTAAAATTACACGTACTCATACTTATCATTGAATTTTTTCAAAGCATTTATCACCGAATACAAATAAGTCCATTGCTGGTCTGCTAATGTTGATAAAGAGCTATAACCACAGAAAGCGGTGACGGAGGGGCTTCTAAATATGCTGAGCCCCTGCTGGATTATATGTAAACGGAAAATTATTCCATGTTATATGTTCTTCCCGGCCATCTACAAACCAAATTCGTGCTGCGGCATTTGAGGATTGTTAATAACAGTAGGGATCCTTCCTAATGACGACCTCTGATTCTCCATCTTGTTCACTGACTAGCTTGCTTGACCTCCTAGCTGGTTTGTTAAAAGTGGCAAGGAATTGCTTTTTTTGATTTAGCTCCTGCAATTTTAAATCAGAGATTTTTCCCAAGTTTTTGAGTTGTTTAATATGTTGTTTGAGAAACAATTGCTGCTGCAGTATGAGAGAAGCATATTTAATCCTGAGTTAAACTCCTTCCCTATATAGCTTGTAGCTTGAGAAGAGGCAACATGGCCTCGCTCACAGGTGAATGAAGTAAATTTACCTGGAAGAAAAAGTTGGGGTTATTGAGAACATACGAGACAAAATTGCTTTGCTGATGAATATTGTTCAAGACTATTTGCAGTAACTTCGTGAAAATTAGGTCTACTTAAATTATCGGACAGCCACTGAGATATAGAAATAAGCGTGAGCACAAGATGGTCAAACCCTAGGGGGCACTATTCTTAGGGGTACTATTCTCGTGTAGAATAGTTTGCATCTGCTCTGTAAGAAAAAGTTTAGGACTGGAATTTGGAGTGGCGGGCATCTCAGAGCAGGTCATGTCGAAATCTTCAGGTAAGAAGCCCTGAGATTAAACAAGTTCTGTTAACCAAGTTCTAAGATTCATTAGCAGGTAATAAGTTCTGTGCACTATAATAGTTAGGATCCAACTTTATCGGAGCATATTCAATATGAAGCACATAATCTGGGCGAAGCAGAGATGGGGAGATGGGACTCTCTTTTGAGAGTTAATCTTCAAAAATCGTTGAGTTCTCTTACAACATTCTTATAATGTTAAAAGGTTATTGTTTACTTTCTTTCTTCTGTGATGCAGTTGGATTTCTAAAATTTAGCTATATCATATAAATTATCTCCACTGTAAAATGAAGGCCACAGAAAATTTGTTGGAAAAGTTTCTCTTAATCATAAAGATAGAAACATAGGTTTCCATCCACACACATAATACATACAAACATTAAGATCAATTTCTCATTTGACACAGATTTACACATACATGCATAAATATACACAAACCTCAAAAATAGTTTCCACCTACCAGTGAACACCAAATGGCCAATTTGACATATTTGATATGGATATGGATATACAGGCATTAACCCATCAAAGCAACTCCAAAGAATTAAACCTTAGATATAATGCCTTTTCTCACAGATCTTGGTTGAGCTATGAATGTGGGCTGTTCATCACCGGGCATCATCACCACCACTTTCTCAGCTTCTTCCTCAATATCGATCTCACTGGAGGGCTGTGTTGAATGATCAATATGGTATCTCAGTTCATTGTTATTACAACGGTCTAACTTCCAGAAAGAGCACACTGAAATGCACGAAGCAAAAAATATGATAAGCAGCATGACACCCATTGAACTGAATAAATATAGTGAAACTTGCCATTGCAGTGCTGAATACTCAGTTGTGCTGTTATTCTCGCTACAGTTATTCATTGAATATATCTTGAGTGCTTTCTTTTTTCTTCCTTTGAACTTGAACTGGATATTGCAATAGAGGCAGTTATAGTAATGGAGATTTATAAAAACTTAACCCTGGTTTTCCGCCAGTGTCTTACGGGTGGAGAAGAGGGAAAGATACAGTTGGTGTGAAACTGTCCACTGATAAGAAAGCCAATGAAACAATTACATGGAACCCTTGCTATGTTATCAGTTGAAGTGGATTAGTGGATAACTCCCTTCTGCGATGCATACGTTGGAAAGAATCTGCACGTCTCTTATATATATATATATATATATATATGATGAATGTTTTCTACGCAACCAGAGAAGGGATTATGTGAAAGAAAACAATGTCATCCTTCCTTCATTGGATTTACGTAAAAAGTATCGTTGTCGAAAAAGATTCCATTTATGGGCTTATGTGACTTCCATATACGTATGAGTATGGGTATCCACTGAAATACAAAACACAAAATATAAATCCATGTACATGGGATTTGCAGATTAAAATATAAATATTAATAATAGTAAAATATCTATGTTATTTGAGTGTGGTTCACCCTATTTCAATTGTTATAATTATTATGTGGTTCATTTAATTCACCATGTTTCAATTATTATAATTATTATGTGGTTGAATTAATTTCAATTATTATAATTATTATGTGGTTGAATTGATTTTGTCCATATATATGGGATTTGTAGATTAAAACATAAATATTAATATTCTTAAAATATCTATTCTATTTCATTGTAGTTCACTATGTTTTGATTATTATGTGGTTCACATAATTTGGTTCATGTTAATGGGATTTATATATTAAAATATAAATATTAATAATATTAAAATATTTATATTTAGTTGATTATGGTTTACTATAGTTTTTTAGATTTGATGATAACTAATTATAGTTAATGATGAAACACTATCTTGATCATAGTTGTGTTGAAATAATGTTTATAGTAAAATTGATTTGGGTTTGATTTGAATGTCTTGAAGATTGTTGAGAAATTCTCAACCCCTCTCTATATTTAGAATAAGTTGTATCTGAATCCAACTATATAACTATATAATTGTAAAATAATTGTGCAGAAAGTAATGTAATACTAACAGTTTGTAATTTTGTGTGGATACATATTTTTCAATTTGGTATTAGCGCTGAGTGCTCTCGGTAACTGTCTCAAGGGAGACCCATGTGTGTGAGAGGTGTGTGAATATTGTTTGCTCTGAGTTAGAGTGATTTTTTTTTTTGTGTGGGTGAGTGTATTCGCTGCCTGTATGAATTTGTCATTCAGTTTTTGGTGACGTCTCAGAGATCATGCCGACTCGAGATACACAAAGGTGTTCATGTGACTGCCAAACGCCGGAAAGGAATCGCCTGCAGCCGACAGAATTCCAAAGCACCGCTGAGCAACTAGAATACTCAAATATGTTGTTAGAATTATAATAGTCTTTACCCCAACAAATTTACGAGGATATACAGAGGCCATACAAACATCTTCCGGGACTGAAAGGCCTTCAAAATATTGATGAATTCAAGAGAGCCGGTAGAGTGCTAAATTTTCTGCAAAGAGTACAAGTAGCAGCAAACTGTCGAAATCTCTGAAGGATCCGGACGAGGACGTTCGAGTATACAAAGCCATAACATCGGTTTCGACTGGATCGAAATTAGACGTCACGACGCAAACAGGTGAAAGCAAGAGGCTGCTTTCCGATGGAGAATGAATTTCTTCATTGTCAGAAGATGTGCAGAAGGTGAATGATGAGTATACATGAGTAACAGATTTATTGTGAGCTGGTGATATATTCGTGATCCACAAGGGAACCCTGCACTACACTCAAAACATCAGAACAAAGTATGAGTTTATCTTGGCTGCATTCAAGAGTCAAAATCCTATTGGAAGAATCAAGGCACAAGGCACAAAGGAGATTACGAGCGAATGTTACTAGGAATAGAGATGACATCATAACAAAGTATGAATTTATCTTGGCCGCAATCAAGAGTCAAAATCCTATTGGAAGAATCAAGGCACAAGGCACAAAGAAGATTACGAGAATAGAGATGGATCTAGTCACTTTCTTTCCATCATGTTTGTCAGATTTGTGTTTGAAATTCATTATTTTATAGAGTGTGCAGTTTGTTTGATTTGAAGTAGAATATATTATTTGGTTGTGAAATGAACAATCGAGAACTAACTATAGAACATGGTAACATAATTTAAGCTAGTGTGTGTGGAAGTCTCGACCTTGCCACTAGATGGTTACTGGTTTGGTTACGTTTACAACATGTTGTTCACAACATGTCACAACACTAATGGGTCTTGTTGTGCTTTGGGCTTCAAGAGCTTCACTTATAAGTTATTTTTTGTGAGATTCTTGTATATATTGTTGTAGGTGTGTTTAAAGAAGGTCACTTGTATGATTCAGTGCTGAAAATATCTAGTAATTAGATCACTATTCTATATAAGTGTAGAAAATTTGCTTTTCGTGGGAATTTCACATATGGTAGTGTATCCATAGGATAATTCAGTATCGAGATTGTCCTTCAGGAAGTCGAGAAGCATCAATTCTACAAATTAATCAATCATGGTCAGAAGTGGTGTTATCTTAAATGAGTCGAAAGGGAAGCTCGAAATTGATCTAGGTAGATATTGTTGGCCACCCACCTATTTCACTTGGACCCCCACCATTGCTTCTTTCAGTTTTTCAGTTTCCGCACAGTTTACTATTTTTAGCAGTTTTTCGAGTCCCAAACTTCTAGAGCCATTTTGAGGCCTTAAACGATGTTTTTTGGGAAAACGGGGAGCAACATGCAATATAGATCGATGTTCCTCACCCAAAAGTTCTAGTCCTCGGATAGATCTTTCTAACGAGGTATGGAGCGTGTCAAACGAAGATCGTATGCTAAAGTTATGTCCCCGGGAAGTTGATGTAACAACTTACCCAAACGAGGCCCATTGTCTTGGTGTTTCATCTCCTAGGGTTAGGTATTTGGATGTTTAGGGTTTTCCATTGTTTCTAAATAATAATCGACCTTCGAGCCTCATTGTAACAAAGTTTAGAGGCCAGCATCCGCCACATGTCTTCTCAGAGATAAGCTACCGACGCCCTAGCTAGTTTATTTCCATTCTGTCTGTAAGCATATTTTAGTCATTTGTTATTAATGAAATGAAGTCTTATTTCCACTGCATCTCTGCGTTTATGTGTATTTCTGTATTTCATTGTGTTCCTACATAAATCTAGATCAGTTGTTTCAGAGCAGTCTGCTAATTCTTGATCCTTCTTTGCATGTCCCCAACGAGGTCGGGGTATAAGGAGTTGGGGCTCGATTTGGTTGAACCTTTGCAAGATCAGCCTCGCAAACCCTGATGACCACCCATGGGGGAAGAAAAGAAAGATGAGGGAGCAGGAGATCCTATCAAAATGTTGCTCGAGGAGGCCCTTGAGAAACAAAGGAACGTGATGATGGACAACTTTGCCCAAATTCTTTAATGGATTCTCACTTGCGACGCATCGACATCCAACAACCACTCTTGAGACACCACTCCTTTTAAGGTACAAGTGAACTTTGACATTCCCATATTTGAGGGCCAAATAGATGCAGATGTCGTAGATAGATGGTTGAATCTGTTAGAATGATATTTCTATGTTCATGACTTTTTCGACCGATAAAGGATTATTTTCGCACTCCTCAAAGCCACCCCCCATGTTAAGGACTGGTAGGAAACCTACTCGGAGCAACAGGGTGAGGGAGAACCCTCTCTATTCTCGGACGCACCCACTTGGAAATCTTTTCGATATGCCATCAAGGAACAATATTATCCCATGGGGAGGTATGAGGACAAATACATACAATGGACTATGCTGCGGAAACAAAGGGACCAAAATGTGCATGAGATGACGAATCTATTTCATACCCTATGCACAAAGTTGGGTATCAAAGATTCAGAGAAACATTTGGTGTTAAAGTACCGCAGTTGTCTGCACAGGTATATTCAGGAGGAAATGGAGTTCCTCGACATCTCCTCGCTTGGTGTGGCATACCGATATGCTGCCAAGATTGAGAAAAAGTTCAAATAGAAGAAGCAAGACTTTGGGTCTGCGAATCAGAAGCAAGGGAAAGGTACCCACAAACCGTAGAACAAAGGACCAAGCCAAGGCGAGGCATCCCAGGACAACCCGCCAAAGCCACAACCAAAGAACAACACCACGAAGCCAAAAAAGGACACGAGGAAGTGGTGTGAGTTCCATAAGAGCTCCACTCACAACACAAGTGAGTGTCGGGCCAAGCAACCACTAGTAGCCGAGTTGAAGGCTTCTAAATCAGATGCATGCTTCAACTCTGAATCAGAACCCGACAAGGGGAATGACAGGGGGAAGCAAATTATTGATGCGGAGCCCAATGCCATCGTTGCCACCATGAGGATCCAGAAGGGGGAACCAAAATATCCAGAGGAGGCAGAGCATCTCTTTCATTCCAAGATGTGGGTAAAGGGTTCCCCGTTGCAGTTCATTGTTGACAGCGGGAGCCAGAAGAACTTCATCTCGGTAGAGGTCGTGAAGTGGTTGGGCTTGCTGACCACAACACACCCACAACCATACACCATCAGGTGGTTGCACCAAGGACGAGACCTCTGTGTCAGCCAACAATGTTGCCTTCCCTACAACATCAAGCCCTTCATGGATGAGGTATTATGTGACATTGCTCCTCTTGATGTTTCTAATATATTATTAGGCTAACCGTACTTGTGGAAGTGACATGCTGTGTATGAGTCCAGGCCTCATGTTGTTATTATCACTTTGGGCAATAAGATGTACAAAATACTGGAGATAGCACCACCTACCACCATCTCTTTGGTTACTACAAAACAATGCAGTAAGCTCATTTCCAAAACCAGGAAATTTGTTTTCCTGATGATCCACCCTCAGGGAAAGAGGAAGACTGTGGCCATGATCTCTAGACAGGGCCTCGCTGCATGAAAACAATAGATGGATAAGGTCGTGGAGGAATACGAGGACATCTTCACCTCCCCCGCAGGGGTGCCTCTACATCGCTAGGTCAAGCACCCCATCGATCTAACCCCAGGTGCGTCACTACCCAATGGACCCATCTATCGATGCTCTGTTATGGAGAATGAAAAAATCAAGAGGGAGATTCAGGAGCTGTTGCAGAAAGGTCACATCCGACCAAGTTCATCACCCTGTGGGAGCCCGATCATGTTGGTTCAGAAGAAGGATGGGACTTGGAGACTCTGGATTGACTATCGAGCACTGAACAAGATCATTTTCCAGAATAGGTACCTGATCCCACAGATTGATGACCTTTTGGACCAACTCAAGGGGGAGAAATATTTCAGCAAGATCGACTTGAAGTTTGGGTATCACCAGGTACCAATCGAACCCTCTGATGTGTGGAAGACTACCTTCAAATCTAAGGAGGACCTTTTTGAATGTTTGGTCATGCCTTTCAGGTTGATGAATGCCCCTGCAACCTTCATGAGGCTAATGGACGACATCCTGCAACCATTCACCAACTCATTTGTAGTGGTGTACTTGGATGACATTCTGATCTTCAACCAGACTTGGGAAGAGCACCTCCACCACATCCGACAGGTCTTCCAAACACTGCTGCAACACAAGTTGTGTGCCAATTTGGAGAAATGCACTTTTGGCATGACCCAGGTTCAGTATCTAGGATACATTATTGATGAGTAGAGGGTGCATGTGGATCCAACAAAGATCCAAGTCATTCAGGATTGGCCAGCCCCAACCACCATAAAAGAGCTCCGCAACTTTTTAGTTCTTGCCAATTTCTACTGCAGGTTTGTGTTGGGATTCTCTCATATCACTTGGCCCTTGAGTGAAGTCACCAAGGGAGGAGCTAAAGAAAATTCTTTTGGTCTGAATCTCAACAGAAGGCGTTCAAGGACTTGAAGCATCACCTCTTCTCTGCACCAGTGCTCACATTACCAGACTTGCAACAACCATTTGAGATCGAGACAGATGCCTCTGACTATGCTATTGGGGCAGTCCTTACTCAACATGGGCATCCAGTGGCATATCACAGCGAGGCACTTTTTGACACAGTCCAGAAGTATCCCACTTATGACAAAGAAATGTATTCCATTGTGCAGGCTTGTCGACAATGGAAGCATTACATTTTGGGAAAGGAAACGGTCATCCACATAGACCACCGACCCCTGCAGTTCATGGAGACACAAGGGAAGCTGCAGAATGATCGCCATTAGAAGTGGTCCACATACCTGCAACAGTTTCATTTGAACATTAAGTACAAGAAAGACAAAACCAATAATGTTGCAGACTGCCTCACTCGACCACCTATCATGGCGCTAACCATTGTGCTCAACTCTTGTGGGCATGAGACTTCCGATTGGCTGCTTCTCTACACAAGTGATCCAGAATTCAACCACACATACAATACACCCTTGGAGGGTAAGTAAGTTCCCAATTTTCACCTCCAGGATGCCCTACTTTGTCACTTGGGATGCCTTTGTGTTCCTTCAAGAGAGTGTGCCAATATGATTTGGGAGGCACACTACAGTCGGGTCACTGGGCATTTCGGGGTTGATAAAACTGTTGCAGTACTACAAAAGTATTTCTATTGGCCGAATCTTTGACAGGATGTTGGGAAGTACATCAAGTCCTGCACTGCTTGCGCCATTGCCAAACCGACCATCAAGAAGCAAGGCCTCTATACTCCACTTCCTACCCCTAGATGACCTTGCGAATCCATCTCTATGGATTACATGTTGGGCCTTCCTTCTACTAAGCATGGCAATGACTTTTTTTTTGTGGTCGTCGACTGATTCTTGAAGATGTCCATTATGATGGCCTACAAGAAGAATATCACAGTAGAAGCCACTGCTAAACTCTTCTTTGAACAAGTGTGGGTACACTTTGGTATCCCACAGTCTATCATCTCAAATCAAGACACCAGGTTCCTCAGTATATTTTGGTCTAGCCTCTGGTTGATGTTGGACACCAAGCTCACCAAGTCCACAACTTTCCATCCACAAACTGATGGCCAGACAGAGGTCGTCAACCGGATGATCATATACATTCTGCACATGTACAATTCGAAGCATCCACACACATGGGATGAGAGCCTCCCCTATGTACAAAACAACTACAACCAGGCTCTCCATAGCTCAACCAACCACAACCCCTTTCAAGTGGGCTTGGGATTCCAGCCACTATGTCCCATTGACATAACCATGCCATTTGTGGCTACTCAGGAAGATTCATCTCATGTTCAGTCTGAGGCTGACAAGGAAAACAACTTCATTGAGCACATTCAACACATCCGCCAACAGGTTCATGACATCTTGGACATAGCCAATGCTAAGTACAAGCAACGACATGATCAACATCAGATGCCACACAACGTCCAGGTGGGTGACAAAGTGTGGCTGCATTTGCAAAAGGAGCGCCTCACTAGACCCCACCGCAAGCTTCGTCTGATCCAATATGGGTCGTACACACTCACCAAGGCTATAGGGGACAATGCATTTGAGCTCAGCATTCCACCATTCCTTGGTCTGGACCCAGTGTTCAATGTGGACTGCCTTTGGCCCTACTTTCCACCTCTACTAGACACATCCGACATGGAAGAACAACTCACACCAGCAGAGTTAAATCCAGACTACATGGAACAAGCCAGAACTGATCATATCATGGATACACATATCAAGCACACCTGACAACAAAGGATACCGCTATATCGAGTTGTCAAAGCGGGCCAACTCCTTCACCAAGGCAAGTGGCTCACTAGGGACCAAGTTCAACAAAAGTTTCCTCATCTCATGGAGGAACTCAACGCAATGGGGACCATTGCTTCCTAAGGGGGGAGGAATGATTCAGGTGGATATTGGTGGCTACCCACCTATTCCACTTGGACCCCCACCATTGCTTCTTTTAGTTTTTCAGTTTCCACATAGTTTACTATTTTTAGCAGTTTTTCGGGTCCTGAACTTTCGGAGCCGTTTTTAGGCCTTAAATGACGTTTTTTGGGAAAACGGGGAGCAACATGGATTGTAGATTGTTGTTGCTCACCCAAAATTTGTATTCCTCAGATAGATCTTTCTAACAAGGTATGTAACGCGTCAAACAAAGATCGTATGCCAAAGTTACATCCCCAGGAAGTTGATGTACCAACTTACCCAAACGGGGCCCATAGTCTTGGCGTTTCATCTCCTAGGGTTAGGTATTTGGATGTTTAGGGTTTTCCATTGTTTCTCAATAATAATAGGCCTTCGAACCTCATTGTAACAGAGTTCAGAGGCTAGTAGCTACCACATGTCTTCTCAGAGATAAGCTACCAATGCCCTAGCTAGTTTATTTCCATTCTGTCTGTAAGCATATTTCAGTCATTTGTTATTAATGAAATGAAGTTTTATTTCCACCGCATCTCTGCGTTTATGTGTATTTCTATATTTCATTGTGTTCCTACATAAATCTAGATCATAAGTTGTGAAGAAGAAAGAGTGTATACTATAATATTTCAAAATGGATAAGAGTGTTGATGAATACCATATCAAGACAAATATCTATGTTGAAATTTGAGTATTGTAATTATGATATAATATTTGTAATGTAAGCATTATGGGAGGGTGTTGGAATAATGCTTACAATAGAATTGGTTTGGGTTTGATTTGAATATGTTGGAGGTTGTTGAGAGATTCTCTCAACCCCTCTCTCTATGTTTAGAATAAGTTGGGTCTGAATCCAACTATATAATTGTATAATAATTGTGCAAAAAGTAATGTAATATCGATAGTTTTGTGTGCATACATATTTTTCAATTGGTTGATTATGGTTGACAATGGTTTTACCATGGTTCAACATGGTTGATTATGGTTTTCCACTCTAGACCATGCTTGACCATATTTGACCATGTGTGTCCATGTTTGACCATGATGGACTATGGTTGAATTTGATTAAGTATGGTCGACCTTAAGTAACCATGGGACTATGGTTGAGAAACATTAAACCATGTTGACTTTGGTTGACTATGATTGACCATATTTGGATATGGTTGACTTTTATTGACCATGGATGACTATCATTGACCATAATTTATTGAGGTTGAATATGGTTGACCATGTTTTAATATGGTTGATTTTCATTAACTATGGGTAACTTAGGTTGACCATGGTTAACGATGTTTGATTATAGTTGAACATGTCTAACTATGGTTGATTATGGTGGATGATGGTTGTTCAAGTTTGACTATGGTTGATTACATTTTATTGTGGTTGACTATGAGTGATAATATATGACTATGGTTTACCATGGTTCACCATGGCTTGATAATGATTGGTCATGTTAAACTATGGATGGCCATTTTTAATTATGGTTGACTTGGGTTGACCATAATTAAATATGTTTGAACATAGTTGACCATGGTTTAGTATGTTTGGATATGGTTGACCATGTTAGTTATCGCTGAAAATGGTTTGAATTATGGGTGACCATGGTTGATTACGATTAACCTTCTTGACTTTGATTAACTATGGTTCACCATGACTGACCATATTTGACTATGGTCGACTTTGATTGACCTTGATTAACCATCATTGACCATAATACACTAAGGTTGAAAATGGTTGACCATGTTTGAACATGATTAGCTTTAATTAAGTATGGAGGAGTCAAGTTCACCATGATTGACTATGGTTCACTATCTATTCACTATGTTTAACCATGTTTGACCATGTTTGACTAAGATTGACCATGCTTAACTATTGTTGAATGTGGTGGACTATGGTTGACCATGTTTTATCATGTTTAACTATGGTTGAATATGTTTTACCATGGTTGATCATGGGTGACAATATTCAACTATGGTTGACCATAGTTTATTGTGGTTGATCTTGGTTGATTGTGTTAGATTATGGATGACCATCTTTAACTATTGTTGAATTTGGTGTACCATGGTTGAGGATGTTTGAACATGTTTGAACATAGTTGAGCATGTTTGAAAATGATTGACTTTGGCTTACTATTGGGAAACAACGACTAACTTTGCAACATTTCATAAGAAATAATGTAATAGGTTGACTTCAATATTATGCCACATTGTGACATGAGGACATTATAGAAGTTTTGAGGTAAAAAATGGATCTCAAAACAAAAAAACGTGCTATCAACATTAATTTTAAAACAACCAATAGGATTCAAGATGATGATGTCAACCATAAGGGTAAATAGTTTTGGAAGGAAATAAAATAAACTACTTTTTAAATAATATTTTTGACTTATCTCATGATATGATTACTCGAATTTCAAGTGTAATCACTATTCATATGAAAATTAAATTCTTCATCCAACAAGTACCCACTCTGCATACTTTCATTACAACCATGTAAGATGTGGTGTGTACTTGCACAAGAGATCTAGCTAGTAGAAGAACAAACACACCTTGCAAAGGTAAGGAGATGAGAGAAAAATGGAGAGAAAAGAATGAGAATTATATTAACCATATTTCATGTTCAAAGAGTGAATATTGTACAATATATGTATTCTACATGAGTAATTAATGCACCATAATAGTGATCTAGAGAGATATAGACACTCACTAACAGACACTGAAGTGAACTTCCAACATGGTCTAGTCCTAGTTAACTAATCCATGAAATCATTGTTTAACTGAGTCACACATGTGGAATTGAGAGAAACACATGCAATTGTTGGTGATAAAAATGAGGTTGTCATGCACGAGTGAATTCCACTAGTGTAACTGACTATGAGCTGAAGAGTTCCCTATATTGTAGGGGAAATTCTCTAGAGAGAACATTATTATCTAAGGAAATGTTATCAACATTGGACTATCAAACTTAGGAAAATAACTCTAGGTAAGTATGTAATATCTCCAACACCCCCCTGAACACTACTAGGGTGTACATGATGAATGATTCCCGACAATAGAGGCCATGTTAAGTACCCATTGTACAATGCATATAATAATGAGACACTGAAAAAACAAGGAAACATGGAAAACCTCATGGAAACCCCCCCCCCATCAAGGTACAATGCATAAGATAAAACAAGAAAAAAATGAGAAGGAACAAAAAACAATTGCAAGGAAACCATGTCCTTCACTCCAAAAAAACCTCACAACTATGAAAGTTTGTGCTAGTTGAATATTTTGTTGAAGATGTAGATATCTACAAGGATATGATGAAGTATATGCACCAATGAGATCTCCACACATATCCAATTTCTATTTTTGTAATGAAGAAGGTCCAAATGAATTTTGGGTGAAACTTTGAAAATCGTGCAGTCGTTTCTGGAAAAAAACGCTGAAATTTTGTTGAGTTTTAAAAACTCATAACTTCACTTCCCAGACTCCGTTTTGGATGATTGTTCTTTTAAAATTAGGTATTTTTACTAAAGGATTTCAAATATCCAATTTGTTTATGAAATTTTTTCTCATAAAATGTCATAATTTAATGTTATGTGAGTGGCCCCCTTCTGGCTCCTGAGATGCATGCATGGGAGTCTCTACATGTGGCTCCTAGGATGGATGAATGGTGCATGAAAAATTGTTTGC
>ML822492.1:94723-122863 GCA_009831015.1 Picea engelmannii | reverse complement strand
GGCATTTATGGAGGCATCACGGGAGGCAATAGTAGCACTGAGTTGTTGCACTTCTTGTTGGGTCTTAAGGAAACCAGATTCCAAGGTGTTGATGCGAGAATCTAGTTCTTGGCTACGGCTATGGGCCATGATGATGGGTGAACTAGAAAGGGAGCGGGCGGGGTTAGAAAGTTTTGCAGAAAAATGATATGGATGAATGTGACAAGGGGAAAGAGATGAGGCTAATGGAATAGGTCTTAAATAATGGTGAAAAAATGGGAGTGAGTGGGGTCAGAAATTTTTGCCTAAAAATGATATGGATGAATGTGATAAGGGGGAAGAGACGAGTCTAATGGAATAGGTCTCAAATAATGGTGAAAAATTTTCCAGACTTTTTTTTTTATTTATTTTTATTTTTTTACCTTTGCGGGGTTATCCTTTGGTTTGAAGAATGCTGCAGTGCTGAAAACCCCAAATTCTGAACCAGAGAGTATTTACTTAGCAACACCAACACAGATGCGCGTCAATAGATCTCGCTGGTTTAATTTGTTTATGTCGTCGTTTATGTTCCCCAAGGGTTAGGTATTCAAGGGTTCTACAGACAAGGGTTTGCCCTCTGCTATAGCTCTTTGATATATGTGCGGGGTCCAACAGTAGTACTCGGCCCAATATCTCAGGACACTAACTAAGGAGGATAGACTGTACCCTTATCCGTACTACCCAACTACCCAGGTACTAGAGAGTATCTTCCCGAGTGCTGTTCTCGGTGACACTATAGCAGTCTGGCGGCCAATAGGTTTATCTAAAGAGGGCTTCAGGAAATCTAGGCCGATCCATACATAGGTGTTGTCTGATGTGCTACCACTTGAAGGGGTACCAACAGGGGTTACAAGGGTGGCCAACAGATGTGCGCTTAAGAACCACTTGTATTTCCTGCGTGTATGAATCCCTCAACTGCAGGTTTATGCGCGTAACGACAGATCTCTGTGGGTTAAAGACGATGGAATACGTCTCTACCCTGAAAAAAAAAATACCCACAATTTCTGCCAAGGAAAGTGCTCTGATACCACTTGCAAGATACCAGATATATAAAATATGCAGAACATAAATAAAATGCTAGAAGTGATAGAATAACAGTAAAATATCCAGCATAATCTTCACAATACACATAAATGATATACGAAATAACAACAGAAGCAACGCTTTGATTCAGATAGCAATGTTCACAGGCCTCTTCGAGGGGGCAACCTCCAGTCGAGCAGCGCTCTGTTACAATAATCTCCAAGTTAGGGTTCACATACCCTCGCCCCTTATTTATACTAAATATGTCTATTAAGAGAAGCATCTAGAGGAAGATCCTTCTAGAAGCGGAAGCTTCCAATAGGTATTCTTACATCCGCCTTATTCTATTTTATTGAAAGGTCTTATTAATATTGACCTTTATTACATCCAAATACATTGATCTACCTATGTGCAGGTTAGGACCTTAACAGGCACACTGCCAAAGCTTCTTCCACCTTGCCAAAAGAAACATATTCTCCATGTTGAAGCTTAACTATGTCCTTTTTACGGTCAATAATATCAAGGCAGCCATCAGGATGAAATCTCCCTATGTCACCAGTATAGAACCATCGCATTCCTCTCTCATCCACCTTGTAGGACTCATCAGTTTTCTCTTTGTTCTTGAAATAGCCCAGAGTTACATGGGGACCACCAATAACTATCTCTCCTCGTGGCATTGGTGAATCTGATGTCAAATACGCACCTCCTTCCCAATCAATCAGCTTAACATAGGAACAGGGAAGTGGAGGACCAACACGACCAACAGTCATATCATCCCATTCAGAGAAGGTTGCACCAGCACAAGTTTTAGTGAGACCATATCCCTGCCCAATTGGTGCCCCAAAGAAAATGTTGATGAATCGTTGTGTATCTCCTGAAAGAGGGGCTCCACCAGAAAGTAAACCATGGATATGGCCTCCAAGAACTGCACGTATCTTTTTAAAAACTAGTACATCCTAGAGAAACTTCTCTGGACCCCATGCCCCTAGCCAACTTCCTTCTATAGCAGCCAATCTACGGTTATATGCAGTATTAAACAATTTCTTTGCAACTCCACTAGTTGCCTCGACCTTACACCATCCCGGATACGATCTAAAATAGCTGGTACAACAGTCATCAATGTGGGACCCAACATAGAAGCATCACCTTTGGTTCCCTTTTTAATCTTTCTTGATGTATCAGTTAGTGTCAAAGTTGAACCATAACCAATAGTAGTTCCTGCAACAATCATTACAGCCTCAGCTTCTAATTCAAGAATATGAGCTAGTGGCAAGTATGCCAGATAAACGTTTTTGTTACCAAGGCCTAGAAGAATTTTCATCACGGCAACAACTGTTGCTACAACATTTCCATGAGTCATCATGAATCCCTTGGGCAAGACAGTACTTCCACTTGTATACATTATAACTGCAACGTCAGCAACTACCGACAAATCTGCATCAACAGGTCTCACCCGACCCAAACTCTCAACCCGAGACATAGATGACAATGTCTAGCTGCTGCTCCTTCCAGATAGAGATGGCTCAGATGTAATGCCCTCGTCTTCCATGTAAACAACATGCTTCATAGTATCCAATTGTGTGCTTATATCAATCAACTTTTTTAACTGCTTGCGATCACAAATAACTGTTGTCACTTCTGTCTGTAAATCTGATGGAAAATTCGGTGATGTTGCCCAGATGCGGTCGAATTTGTCTCGGGGATACATGACAATCGATTTTCCACCAGCATCAACTCTTGATTTCTAAAACCAAGAGGCTTGAATCATCCCATCCATCTGCATACATTCCATCTTCGAGCCTCCTCAATTCGATACTAGAGATAAATGGATCATGAGTCTCATAAGTTCTGATCAAACAAATGTACTTTTCTCTTGGGCAGCACAGTAAATTTTAATATCTGTTACAACACCATCTAAAGAAAAAAAATCCCGAAGTTACAAATATTTGAAGTCTTGAAGACAGTTTTACCATGAAAATATTCTAAGCAAATCCACATATGATTCATAGAACACCTGTCATAAAACCTTATTCTGGGCTGACACGTGGCATTGATTTTTAGCATTTGTGACAGATCATTCGCGTGATTTTAGGTGACATGTGTCACTCATATTTTCTTGACACGTCATTAAATATGACATCATCATTGCCACATCATTCTGGGAGATTGTCCTTAGGGGGGTAAATCAAAGGATAGGTTTAGGACTGCCAAAGTACCAAAGTACTGAAGCATTTGATATAATAATAAATAAAAAAAGTTTAAAAAACTAATAAAACATTAAACAAATTTAATTAATCATAATTAACTATCAATTAATCACTTCGTGAATTCACACTTCAGGAGATTTCTGTTGTTCTTCATTCAAAACCCTCGAATGCCAAAGTTTTGAAGTACTTAAGGCTAAAAGGATTTTAAAACATGATTAATTAAAACATAAAAATGATTATTTGGTGATTAGTTGCTCTGGGAATTTGGCCTTCGAAAGATTTCTATCATCCTACATTCCAAACCCCCAAATGTTGAACCGCCAAAGTTTAATTGCATTTACAACTGGCTGAAGTTAAAGATTTGGATAAATATTGTGATTGCCAGGTAATAAATTCCATAGATTTTTCTTAATAATTACTTTGTCAGTATATTAATGTGAAAATTAATATAATCTTTTATGAATAAAGGTAATTTCGAACTTCAAACCATTACTCCATTTGCAATCATATTTTTCAAATCTAGTGTTGAGAGATTATGGTTTTTTTCTTCTCATAGGAGGGTTAACTTCATGGTGCCGTGCAATGTAGGAAAGAAACAAGATGCATCTAGTGAGGATTATAACCGAAATAATGATATTCTCTCAGAAAATACTTCTTGAATAACAGACACTATCGAAACTTGGAAACATGTGTACAACATCTTGGAGCACAAAATTCTTCTATGTTCTGATGATTCACCCGAAGAAGAGGATGAATCATTCTCAACTAATCTTAGGTTGGTGGTTCAGTCCGAATTACACAAGGTTGCTACTCGACCGAGGATAATTCCTTATAATGACATGATAAGTTGGGACCTGGACCATATAGACATCCCATCCAGAAACATCTTCGGTCACAATAAGATCTTTGTTGGCTCCTTTCGACCAGAAGATATACAAGAAATGCAAATTATCCTCTGAACCTAAATATACTTATAATTCAAATTTTATATTGGATTTCAAGAGGAGGGAATGCACTCAGTATGGTAGAACCAACCATGATATAATCAAAACATGGTGGGGTAATACATGCAAATTCAAAAATGATGCTCATGGCATATATTCCACAACATATTTGGATTCTCACATTTTTTACATCACCATGATGCTTTGTCGATTATTCGGTAGGAAAAATCATGCACATTTTACTGTGGAATGAGTTTCCATAATCAATGAAGTTGCTGAGGGTTATACTTTTAACTAGGAAAAAATGTTATCAAATAACCTAGCCAAGGATGTCGCAGAGTATAACACGTTGAAATAGAAAGGACAACATGCTCCCTTTTATATGTCCTCATACATCATGGACACAATCTATTTTATGACTCCTTTTCCACTCATGAACTAGAGTTGGACCCCAACTAGTTCTGAGCCCATTCATTTTTACTACTCAAAGCTATGGGAGGAAAATTCCAAAGATTTATTTTATGAAATTTGTCACAATTTAGTGATACCCATTCATGTGGCTATATACAAACACCTTTCTCCAAGAATCTCATAACAGATTATGGGAAATTTGGGCGCAATTGAAGATTGGTATATTGAAGAAAATTTCTCCTACATCAGAGTATTTGTTTTCTTTGTCTCACCCCATGCCATTCCCAAATTCTTACCTAATATATTGGTGTGTAGAGAAGTGGCTTATCAAACAGTGGTAGGAGGAATTACCAAATATTTTAAAGCAACACAAAAAAAGGTGTGGCCAACTTTTCCCATAAAGGTTTTCATGTTCACATTATCTGATTTTGGTCATACAAAAGTTGAGGGTTTAGCTTTGGAAGATGTCAAATTGGTTGATATCAAATACAAAAGGCATGATCTTGATAGGGTAGTTTAGAATCATTTATCCTAGTTCAATATCAAAAGATACATACATGAAGATTCCCCCTATGACAATGTTTTCAGGGGAGTTAGATCTTATGATGAAATTGAAAGAAGATTACAAAATCTACCTCCATATTAATAGGATGGCTTCCTAAAATTTCAGAAGCACAGAAGGAACAACCTTCCAAAGATTTTGTAGGGAGAGTCAAAGCCCATTTCATCCTCACAAGAAACAATAAATATTGAACCCGAACAAAATCTTGACTAAGGACAAAGTTATAGAAATAGCGAAGAATACAAATGTATTATCTATAGAGGTGAAGACATCAATACCAGGTAAGTATGATCAAATGTTATTA
Source organism: Picea engelmannii (assembly GCA_009831015.1). NCBI lineage: Eukaryota > Viridiplantae > Streptophyta > Pinopsida > Pinales > Pinaceae > Picea > Picea engelmannii. Next base: position 117,394 of record ML822492.1, on the reverse strand, counting down.
GCATCATTTGAATCTTTCATGAAGCATGGCCATGATTTTACCCTTTCATCACCAACTACTACTACTGTTATCCAAAGTGTCACATGTCTAGAAAAATCCATTGCACTCACTTCCTCCATTCCATCATTAACTCCTATAGAAACAAGTTTTGAAGTTCCTAGTTCAGAGGTTATTCATATGGATGACCTCACACCTATTCTTCCTGAAGAGATGCCTCAATCAAGTTTATTTTTCAATAAGAAAAGAAAATACATCATTAGAATAAAATCTCAACAGAAGGAGGGAGTGATTAATAAGAGACACAAAATGATATATGATGGACATGGACAAAATGACTATGACTTTGCCAAAGGATTTGTAGATTCATTAGGATCCTTTTCCATGAAAAACCAATGGTCAATGGATAATCTTACAAAATAATTGCAACATAAGTGTCTCTAGGTTGAAAATTTGCAAAATGAGATGCAACACATAGAACATACTGCCAGAAGTAAAATGAATTTCAACATGGAGCAAACCAAACTGGGTTATCAACAACAGATGAAGAAACTATAGGAGGAACTAGAAGTGAGTCTCCAGGATTTACAGGTGAGAAAATCTATGATTTCTCAAAAAGACAATGCAATAGGACAATTGAAGACCCAAATAACTTTATCGGAGAACACAAGAATAGATCATGTTGCATTTAAAAGGAAAGCATCCGATATTAATGAAAATCTAGAAACTGTCCAGGAGGATTTATACCAAAGTATGGATATCATTCAGAAATATTATCAAATGGTGAATAATTCCCTGAAGAGTATTCATGAGAAAGAAAAGGAAGCTTGTATATTCAGATCAAAGTAAGAATTTATGGTATGGAGACAAAAAATCAATATTCCCAGGCTTGCCCATTTTTCACAGTATGAGCAGGTAAAAGGGGAAATGGCTTTAAAATCTTGGGAGACAAACCTTGAAGAAAGTAAGAAGTTGGCTAGAGAATAAAAAGAAGCTTGTCTCAACACCCTTTCTATTGTAGAGTTAGGATTGGTTGATTTCAATAATAGTGCTATCCCTGATGCACTAGGTCAGATTGAGATTGAAAAGAATAAAGAAAATTCAAAGAAAAATAAGGAAAGTATACAAAATACCATCCAATAGATAAATCAGGTTGATTTGTAAAACATAAATGATATGTTGGTAAAACTGAATTTGCAACACAAGCTACAACTCAGGAAGTCATCAAGATTCAGGAAAAGTTACCATTAGTGCATAAAAAGGTGTTTTCATTTGAGTTGGATGAGAATGTTGAAACATCCAGATTAGTTGTAGAATTAATGGAAATGTGTGCTCAGCTCAATGAACAAAGAAAATCAATCACACCCATGAGAAAATAAAGGAGCTAATGAAGTGACACTAGATCAAGCATATCTCAGCAAAATATACATTTTGTTGTTCAGTTTTCAAGAGAGGAAAATGTGGAATGTCTAACTACTTTTAGTTAAGACATTTTTGTATAAATAAATAGATCATAGATCTATTCAGGGCTTCTTCTTGACGAATGTAAAAAAACAGAACTTATTGAATATCAATACAAAGAGAAGACATAGGTTCTAAGTCTCGTTTATTTGATTTATGTGATTTCCTTGTATTTCCATTTCATTATCATGATAGCTTCTTTTTGTGGCTCTTGAAGATTGAAAGATTACAATTTAGTAATACATGTACTGTGATCTCGATACATGAGAGGTCCGTTCAGTTACAATTTTTCCTATGTTCTTACTGTGAGTAAAACAAGACTTGTAATCTGTGTGAGTTTCTACATTTTTAATCATTTGTCAAGGAGACATCTTCTACTTTTATTCTACTGTGAATGAGGTAATATTTATCTGTAATTGATACCATACTTTATTTTAACAATTTTGTGAATCATTTCAACCCCACATCAAAATTAAAATTATGACTTAGAGAAAGAGATACTGCCTCTGTATTTTCTTATCATAAATTTCATTTGAAGTTGCATCTTATAAAATTGAAGGTAGAAGAAAGCATTACAAAAAACATTTCATTTAATCTTTGATGCCTGACATTATTCTTCGAGCCTAGAATCAATCTCAGGAACAACATCATTAATTCCATATTATGGATTTAAAAATACACACAACATTTCAAAGATTGATTTATATATAGTGATGGAAATATCATGTTAGCATTGATGTCAACATGAAGAAAATAAGTACCATAGCAGAGTATGAAATGGAACTACAGTAAAATCTACATGAATACTGAGTTATAGTAACACAATGGACTACCAGAATACAAGGAATCACTTGGTTGATTTCTTTCAAAGAATGAAAGAATGAAAATAAAATAATGAGACAATTGCAATTACTACAATGGTCGAGTCGAGTTTTCCAGGCGACTGCATATTTCGTTGAGACAAGACCATGATGAATAGAATGAATACTAACGAGTTTCCCTCTTGAATACTTTCTCATGCACTATCATTTCAAAGTGTAGTCGAAGGGAAATTTATTGATGCATCACCGAGAACCCTTGAGTCTGTTAGATCAACACAGTAGTCGATATTTTGTATCAATTTTTTGTCATTGTTTTTTCCAGGCTGAATTTGGAAGACCCCTCAAACCTAAAAAAATTCTAGTAGCCACCAATGGTTAGAACCACTCAGACAATCAATTGTTGAATAAGTTGTCATTGAATTCAAAGTTTAGTAAGTGATCAAATATATGTCAAAGGTTAGTAAGTGATTAAATATAAATGTGACCTTGGTATCACTTTAATAAATACAAAAGTGGAAAAGTTGAGTGGAAACCGAGTTTATGCAAAAGTGGAAATGAAAGTGGACTAAATATAAATATGACTTTACTAAATTAAAAGTTGAAAATTTAGGTGGAAGTGGAGTTTACATAAAAGAGAATTAAATGAAATCAATAAAAAGTTAAAAGTGAAAATGGATTAAATGAAAAGGTGAAAGTGAAAGTGGAGTTAAAGAAAAAGGGAAAACGTGAAAGAGCACATAGTATTTACAACCCATGGTGGGATTTATCTATGGTAAGGTAAAAAGTGAATTAAATCATAATAGTCAAAATCTAATTGAAAATGTGACTAAACGATCTAAAAGGCCCAATGGTTCATTAAAATTGTATTAATTAAAATAATATGATTAATATATTATATTGAAAAGGCACATACTTATAATGAAGAGATACATTCCTATATTGAAGAGGTGTAATTCTTTAGTTGTACATGACCATTTGAATACTATATAAATATAAATTCTTGTTGAAAGAGGGAGTGTATTTGTGCTTGAAATATGAATATCAATAACAGAGCCAGAGGCCAAGAAAGTAAATGAAGATATGCAACAAAATCCAAAGAAGATTATGAATATTTGAATATTGAAGTACTTATCATAAAAAGGGAGTTTGAGTGGTGCTAGGGGAGGTTGGAGCCTGCAAAGGAGGTTGTAGCCTCCTTCGGTTTGAAGTTGGTAAACAAAGGTGTTGTAGAATATTTTTAGTTATAGATGAAAAAACTAAGGAGTTGGTGCTGGTAAAATCTAGGGAGTTGCAACTTCCTTCTAGTTTCTACTAATAAAACAAGGATTTGGTGTTTCCTTTGATTTGGAGCTCATATATTAAATCTAATATTTATTGAAAATAAGAAGAAAATTTGTGAAGTTGGGTTTTCCATGTTTAAATTATGTGTACTATACCTTTTTGTTAATCAATTGTTTTGATTTGATAAAATTAATAATCAAGTGGTTTTAAATTGTTGAAAAAGGATAATACTGATTCACCCCCCTCTCATTATTAAATAATATTCCAACAATTGGTATCTGATCGGATTCCTTCATCATATTCTAATCACTAGAAGGAAGATTCTAAGAAACCACAATGGATTAACAAGAAGGGATGTGCTCAAACACATATCAACTATTAAAATGAGAGAACTATGCATTATGGAGTATAAGAATGAGAAGTTACGTAATGGAACTAGGATGTGATGTATGAATATTTTTGATAAAGGGTTATGATGTACCAAAAACTGCTCTTTCAGAGACAACTGCAAAGAAACTCTGCAATGATAATTTAAGAGCTGTAAATGCAATTTTGGGTGGATTAAAAAATAATGTATTTGTCAAATTCATTCATTGTAAATCAACAAAAGAGATTTGGAACAAACTACAAATCATCTACGAAGGAGATTCCAAATTCAATAAATCAAACCTTCAAACGTACAATGGACAATTTGAAATCTTAAAGATTAAAGAAGACAAAAGCATTGTAGAATATCTTCTAATAGTAAATGAAATTGTCAACACAATCAGAGGACTATGAGATGAATTAGATGACAAAATAGTAGTCTAAAAGGTACCAAGATCACTCCCAATGAGATATGATCCCAAAATATCTACCTTAGAAGATCGAGAGAATATTGACAAACTCACAATGGATGAACTACATGGGATTATCACATCATATGAAATGAGAACATGACAAGAAAAACCTTCAAAGTATCAAAAGGAACTAAAAATCATGAACATTTATTGAATGGAAGAAACTCACACAAATCCGATGAGGAAGAAACAAAATTCATTAGGAAACTTAAGAAAGGATCTGGAAAATACAAAGGGAAGTTACCTTTCAAATGATTCAACTATGGAAAAATTGGAAAATTTTCTTCCAAATGTTCTTATCTCAAGGAAAATGATAGGGATGATGAAGAAGATTACAATCAAAAAGAAAATAAAAATATTAAATCCCAATACAAAAATAAATTCTATAAGAAAAATAAAAAAATTTATTCTAAAGAAGATAAGAGCTCATCTGACATGAGTGAAGATGGCCATACAAAGGTTCTATTTATGGGAATATAAACTCAAACTAACACTACTTAAGATAATGATTATGAAAATGAAGAAATTATAGAAGTTGAAGGAGAACTCATTAGTTCCCTCGAAGAACTAAGAAGATATAGAAGGAAGAAAAAATCAGTAAAAGAACAATTGTTAGATTATAAGAAAGAACAAAAATCAAGAGAAGAAGAAGTTTCAAAGAGCATCAAGAAAATATAACAAATCATTGTTGATTTGAAAACTCAACTACAAGAAGCTAAAATAATTGAAGAAATCTTAAATAAACGACTTAATGACAAGGAATAAAACTGTGCAAAGTTAGAGGCTGAAATAGTTCTTCTAAGAAGGAAACTTGAAAAAGGAACTAACCTTTCAAAGTTTGAAAGTAGTTCAAAAATATTGGATGACATCCTTAACAGTCAAAGACCATCAAGTACTAAGGTTGTACTGGGTTATTGATCCGGATTATTTTCGGCACGAAATGAGAGCGGAGATATAACATAGAAATATTCAGAGATATTGCAAGAGAGACAACAATATAACAGAGATATAGCGGAAATATAAAAAGAGTCACAGATATACAGTAATACACGATTTCTATTAATGAAATAAATGTATAGAGACTGTAAAAGTACAGAGTGAAAGACTCGCTAGAATGGCGGTAGCTTATCTCTGAGAAGAGATGTGACGGCTACTCGCATCCGTGAGAAGATGATTACAATGAGGCTCTAGAGGCTTTTTTACAATAAACGGGAATTCAAAAAGTACTAGACATCCAAAAAACTAACCCTAGGAGATGAAGCACCAAAAGTCATGTGGGCCCCGTTTGGGTAAGTGAGCACATCAACTTCCCGGGGTCGTAACTTTTGCATACGATCTCTGTTTTAGGCGTGTGATAGCTAGTTGGAAAGGTATTGTTGAGGAGATTCATTTTGGGGGCTCAATCATGCCTTTGGCTATCATTGAGATCCTCGATCTTGAAAAATCTTCATTTGGACCCTCAAAATGGCCTCGGAAGTTAAAACCTGCTAAAAATAGTAAATTGCCAAAATGGCCAGAAAATTGTTTTGAACCATTTGGAAATGGTAGGTGGCCACCAATATCCACCTGGATCAGTTATGATCACAATAAAACTAATAAAGGCTTAAAATATTAAATACAAAAAAGTGATAAAAATCCAAAGACTTATGCAGATTCTGTTTAGAGCTCCTTCAAAAAAGAAAAGAACCAGATAAAGACCAAGTCTACTCAATGAATATCTTCACTCTCTATAAAAATAAATGAGTACATAAGAAATACTAATCCATGAAGAACTCCTCCAAAAAGGTATCAACAACTCTTTCTTGGCTACTATTTTTCTAGTCATAATTTTGGGCATAAAGCATTAGAATGCAAAGCTTATAAAAATAACTATGAGAAAAGTGTTCAAGGATATGGCCATAGGAACAACGAGTTTAGTAGAAATCAAAGGAGTAGAAACTATAATTCATTTTTTCCACTACTAGATTACAACATTGAATGTTACAAATGTAACAATTATGGTCATAAGACTAGTAATTCCAAATTATTATAATCTACCATGAAGACAATTAATTCAAATTTTCTAAAAGAAAAGCATAAGAAGATATGGAAAGAAAAACAAAAAGAAACCAAATGTAAGGTAGCATTGTATGCCAAATATAAAAGAAGTCAATGGTATGTCAACATAGGGTGCTCAAAAAATATGACAGGAGATCAAAACAAATTCCTCAACCTGGAAAAGGAGAAGAAATGAAAGATTACATTTGGATATGATGTCTTTGCCAAAATACTTGGTAAGGGGACAATTGGTACTAGAAATGACATAACTAAAGCAAAAAATGTCCTATTAGTTGAAAATTTGAAGCCTAATCTCCTTAGTGTGAGCCAAACATGTGATTAAGGACACATTCTCATTTTTTACTCTAAAAAATGTGAGATTAGAAAAGAAGACTCTGAAAAATTAGTAGCTACTGCAACAAGGACACCAAGTGATCTTTATATCTTAAATATAAAAACAGAAGAAAAATGATGCATGAGTCAAATAAATGAAAAATGGTTATGGCATAGAATATTGGGACACATAAATTTTGATAATATGGTAAAAGTAAGTAACAAGGAATCTGTGAGAGGTATGCCAAATATTATAAAACCTTCAAACCCCATTTGTAAGCACTTCCAACATGGGAAGAAAATAAAAATAAGATTCAAGACGAAAGAGTATTCTACCTCAAAACCATTAGAACTTGTTCATACTAACTTTTGTGGGCCAACAAGAACAAAGAGTATACAAGGAGAATGTTATTTTATTTTATTCATTGATGACTATACTAGAATGGCTTGGGTGTGTTTTCTTAAAGAAAAATCAGAAGATTTTGAAAAATTTAAAGCTTTCATAGCACTGGTTGAAAATGAGACTGATCTAAAAATCAAGTGTCTGATTTCAAAGAATGAAGGGTAATTTAGTTCCAACAAATTCAATGAGTTTTATGAAACTCATGGAATCAAAATATAATTTTATCCTCAAAGAACTCAACAAAATGGATTTGTTGAAAGGAAAAATAGAACTATTCAAGAGGAAGCCGGAACTATGCTAAATGAAGCCAAGTTACTTGATATATATTGGAGAGAAGAAGTGTATACATATGTATACACACTTAATAGAGGACAACTTAGAGTTAACTATGACCAAACACCATATGTGTTATGGTATGGCAGGTCAACATCAGTTAAGCACTTCAAATTTTTTGGGAGCAAATGCTACATAAATAGAGATGATGATAATCTAGGAAAAATTGATTCTAGAACCGATGAAGGCATATTTATTGGTTACTCATCCTCCAAAAAGGCCTACATATGTTATAATCTAAGGCTACACAATATTGTGGAAAGTACAAATGTAAAAGTGGATGATATAAAAACAAAAGGGATCAAATCTCAAGTTAATCCACAAATTAATGAAAGAATAAGAGATGATGATGATGAAGAAAGTATAGATATACAAGAGAAAGACTCACGATGTGAAGAAGAAAATGAAGAAGAATAATCACAAGAAAATGAAGAAGAAGATTCACCAAGACAAGATACAAAAGCACCACCAAGGAGAGTACAAAGAGATCATCCGAAAGGTCTAATCCTTGGTAATAAAAGTGTTGGATTTGAAACAAGAAGAAAACTAATGTACAAATCATAACAAGCATTAATGTCCTTAGTAGAACCCACAAAAATTGTAGAGGCTAGTAAAGATGAAGATTCAATCAAGTCCATGAATGAAGAGCTAGATCAAATAGAGAAAAACCAGACATGGGAACTTGTCCCAAGACCAAAAAATAAAAATGTGGTAGGGACCAAGTGGATTTTTAAAAATAAATTTAATGAAGATGGTCAAGTTATAAGAAATAAAGTAAGATTGTTGTGAGAAGTGTATGCACAAGTATAAGGGATTGAATTTGAAGAAACCTTTTCTCCAGTTGCAAGAATGGAATCCATCAGATTATTTCTATCATACTCATGTTTTAATAATGTTAAAGTCTATCAGATGGATGTAAAGTATGCATTTTTGAATGGAGACCTAAAATAATAAGTGTACACAGAGAATATAGAAGGATTTGAACAATTGGGAAAATAAGAACAAGTGTATAGATTGAAGATGGCACTCTACAACCTTAAGCAAACACCCAAATCATGGTATGAAAAACTAGATAAGTACTTGCTGCAACGAAGATTCAAAAGAGGCATGTCTAACAACAATATCTATCTTAGAATTGAAAAAGAAATTTTTTTAGTCACAATGGTCTATGTGGATGACATCATATTTCGCTGCAACAATGATGAATCAAGTCATAAATTTTCTCAAGAAATGTCAAAAGAGTTTGAAATGTCTATGATTGGAGAGCTAACTTTCTTCCTTGGACTTCAAACCACTGGGTCACTGAAAGGAATGTTTATTACTCAGTCCAAATACCTAAAAGAGATACTTAAAAAGTTTAGAATGGGTGAAAGTGCACATGTTAGCACTCCAATGACAACCAATTGCAAACTCAACAAGGAATATGAGTCACCTTCTGTAGATTCAACTCTCTATAGATATATGGTTGGGAGCCTACTATATTTGACTGCATCCAGACTTTATATCATGCAAGTAGTAGGAATGGTGGAAATATTTCAATCATCTCCAAAGGAATCACATTTCATGGATGTCAAGATAATATTCAGATATCTTAAGGGCACATCAGACTTTGGCTTATGGCATCCACAAAATAAAGGATTTGAACTAATTTTTTACACAGATGTTGATTGGGATGGTAGTGTGGATGAAAAAAAGAGCACCAGTGGAAACACATTTTCTTATGGGAATGCCTAGTCTCATGGTCAAGTAGAAAATAATCACCAATTTCACTATATGTAATGTCTCCACTTTGGGACATCATCACAGTGCAGATATTTATGATGATCAGAGTAGCCAGATGGAAGTTATAGTGAGTACAGGGGTATTTGAGAGGCATTGTGGGGTCCAACTTTCATTTCTCATCATATTCCATCATTATGAGCCATTCCGCATAGGTTGGCTTTGGTTTCGTTGCATTCCGACAATTTCCATGATTTTGACTATTTTGAGCTATAAGTCAATGCAATTCACTGAAGAGGTCATTTTGGGCACATTAGTTGGAGGAACCTCTCAGTGTAATAGCTCATTGGAATCGGGAGGAGCAACACTACAGGATGGTATGGCTAGAAGTGACTTTCAGCGGCTAGGGAAGCCACAAGGAGAGATAAGGATCTTTTCATAGGTAAAAAGGGTAATTAATTAATTAAAGTGATTTAATTAATTAATTAAATATTAATAAAATGAAATCCACTTTGGAGGGACAAGGTGAGACAAAAGTATAAAAGAAAGGCAAGGGCCTCTTCTCATTCATTCATGTATGTTTATTAGTTTGATATCTGGCTTTAGCTAGTGAGCCCATCTCTTGGGGGTTTTGAGGGTTTTGACTTAACAAACCTTAGAGGACGATTCGGTGGTGAAATATTCCACCTAGCTTGTCCCAAGCTTGGTCTCGGAGATGCAATACTCTCCCACACCATTCTAGTTCCAGATCTACTCAGTTGCAGGGGGATTCTACATCAGTTTCATGTGCAGATAGAGAGAGGGAATACCAGTTGAGGGTTTCCAGCAAGAGGGGCGCACCATCCTTGGATAGAGATTCATTGTAGGAGATTGGCAGGGTCTTTGGAGATTCCAACACTTGGGTTCTTCTTGCACGGTCTTCACCATCATTCCTAGTGATTTCTGAGAGAGTTTCATGGTTCAGATTATTTCTTAGAGCAGTGGGATGAATTGAAGAGGAGGAGGGCATTCCTGAGATTCAGATCTAGTCAGTTTGGAGGAGTTATACTTCAGATCTGACCCTGAGACTTCACCTAGTGACTTGCAATGTCCCGATCTATATTTCTGGAGAGTTTCATAGAATTTGGAGGCTTCCTTTAGCAGGGTCGAATTATCTAGGGCTTCAGTCATCTAGTGGGGCGCACCATTCAGTGGGGGATTTCAGATCTACAAAGATTGAGAGGGATCTTGGAGATTTGGGCACCTGGGTTGTTCTTAACATTACCTGCTCTATCAGTTGGCATATTTCTTAGGGCGATTGGACACTTTTTGTAGCAGGGCTGAGTTATTGAGGGTTTCATCCTTCTATCAGAGCGTATCATTATTCAATTAGAGAGTTTGGCACTCAGATCTGCTTGTATTGATCTTCATTTCTTATTCAGCCTTTGGAGGCATCTTTTGTATTAGCGGGAGCATTTTGTAGCAACTCTTATCTATTGTCTATCTTCTTGGCCATCTGTTGAGCATTCTGGATTGGCATCTTCATTGTAGCAGGTTTCTCTATTTTATGAATAAAGAAGAATTGAGATGTTTTGGCTTGTCTATCTTATTGAATATGGTTGAGGTATGTTCCATGGTTATCTATTTCTGTTATTTGTTGCATACACACATATACTAAAAAGTAGATCAACAAAGTGTTTGACGAAATACCACCACTAGGAAAAAGTTTTAAAAAGACACCAAAACAGTGATGATCCTTACATAATGGCTTGGGATCATTACAGTGGTATCAGAGCTTAAATCCTGCAAACCTGAGGGGTCTTTATGGATAGTTGGAAGGACATGGATAGGATATCCTTTGAGATATCATGTTTGGAGATCATGTATGACAACCTTAACAAGGAAACTAAGGCTATAATAACCTTCCAACAATATGCAGCCTATAGAAATCCCCATTGGAGCAAATGGGATATTTTAGAGGGGGTCATCATGGCAGATAGGAAGAGAAAAGAAGCAGCTAGATGGTGGGAAGAACAGAGAAACCCCACGCCTAGTAGGAGCACACAACCTTGCCATAGTTGCAAGGGGCCATGGGAACCTGATCATAGGTGCAGGGGTAAGGATCAGGAGTGCATTATTGAGGCATGTCATGACAGTGATGATGAGGTGTGTGAGGATGGAGCGATAGATGTGGATTTAGAGCAGTTAGATGATGACAGTGAATCTTGCACAAAGGCCAGTGATAGTGACTCTACCTCAGAGGATAGTGATGATGACTCTTGCACAGAGGCTAGTGATTCTTGCATGCTTGAGGAGGGTGATGACCTTTGTGTAGTGGATAGGCAACTGGATGGAAAAGATGATAGCACAAGTGTACCAACAGACATATCACATACCATTGATTTCTTTACGTCTCAGCAGAGTGGTGACTCTAATGAAGAGTCACACGTGTTAACACCTAGAGATGATGAGATTCCTATTGGGGCCATGACACATCTATCACTTGTTCAGACACCCATGATAGCCATGTCACATGAGGAGATTAGTGGCACATTAGGTATGATGGATGAGCCTAGTGTGAGGGATGCACACCATGGACAGGTAGACCCACAAATTCAGGAGGAGGTACAAGACATATAGGCCGTTGACCGCACACATACATGTCAATCAGAGGAGATGGGGTCACATCTGTTGGAGACTCCATTGGTTGAGAAGATTGCAGAGGCTGACAGGTGGATGGAGCACTTACTTCCAGGATCAGATTACATTGATGAGGATGCACTCTTTAGTATTCAGGATGACCATAGCATGTTTCTAGACACAACTATATGGGATCCAGGCGCATAGGATAGTAGCAGGTTGAGTGCACAGGAGGATACAACTACTCATGCAGGATACAATGTGAGTCAGGGGGAGATGGCATCTAGTGATGGGATGTAGTGGCATATAGGAGTACCCAACAACATAGTAGACAGTGGACAATTCATCACGTCATCTCATGCAGAGGGTGTTTTTGGGGATTCCAGAGTTGGCACTAGCAGGACTGACACCAACAGTGAGGGGTCCGAGATGGCACCTCAGTATGACCATGATCAGGAGTCACACCACTTGGTAGCACAGTTGAGAGTTAGTGAGGCTAGGATCAGGGCAGCCACTAGACGTATTGATGACATGCATGCAGTGATGGGAGATTACTGTTGGAGAGCATCAGTGGCATAGGGTAGCTCAGATGGAGGATTCTCCATGGATGTTTTTCACATTCTTTGGGAGAGAGTATATGTGATGAGGACTGACTACCAGCAGTTGTTGATAGACATAGACTACTTATTGGAGATTGGTGAGTTGTATCATAGGGCCCTGAGGGGGCAGGAGTTTGAGGTAGACCGACTCACTCGGGAGTTGGAGAGCACTCGAGGATTCTTGAGAGGCACCCATACCACCCTTCAAGAATCAGAGTCTAGATCAGATGAGTCTCTTGAGGAGATTCGTCAGAGATCCACTTCATCTGTCTTAGTGGACACTCATATGTATTAGTCAGTCACGTTGACAGAGGATGTTGATGATCCAACAGAGGAGCACCAGTTGATGGGGGACACTTCCATTTGTGTCTTGGGAGTGGTTGATCTCCCTATAGAGATTGATCCAGCCATATGCCCAGGATCTATGATGCAACATGAGTTTGTGGGCAATGACAGGTGTATGCTGGAGCATACAGTGATGAGTGATATCTTACAGAGACATACTGAGATGTATGGTGGGATTCAAAGGGGTGTACTTCCTGGCAGGGAGGAGACACACTTAGGGGAGCATGCAGGTGCCACTCCTTTGCTGCAACATATGATTATGAGACCTCACCTTCACCATTTCAGCAGTTTCCTGGGTGAGGGGAGATCGAGAGTGGTTTACCAGCAGTTGGAGGAGTTTCTTCCGATTGTACCTAATGATTGGGGTTTAGTGATGACTACAGGTGAGAAGTTATCATGGATACTGATGGATGAGCTTCTGGTCGAATCCTTGGGATTTACCAAAGCATGTGACGCCTTTCAGTCCTACAGTCAACTGCAGAGGTTTCTATTAGCCTGTCCTGACACTTTTATCATAGATAGTAGCATGAGGAGGGATAGGCTGTGGCTGAGGGCATGGAGAGTGAGTAGGCCGAGACTTCATGACATGAGTACTTTTATGGCATACAGCAGGTCAGAGGTGGACTGTGTTAGACAAACAGTTGAGACTTGGTGCGTGATGGTGAGCATCATAGACCAGGTGACGACAGATGAGCACAGAGGGCTTCTGACAGTGATTAGCCTCACACATGAGCAGTTAGAGGAGATTGGAAGTGATAAACTTCCAAGTTTTCCATGGGACCCAGGAGTCCATTTTGTTAGCACGATGTTCATGTTGACCTAGGTTGCACCAGAGAGCCACACACTCCACCTTTGTTTGGTTTGGAGTGGGTCTGCGGGTACTTGTCTTATGGGGTGAGACCTTTCCTTCCGCTTGATCATCATAGTTGAACATGGATATGTTTGGATGGGTACTTCTTCTACAAATGTGTCTTCACTGATACAATTTCTGGACATCAGGTCCAATGGTCACATGTATTTCAGCTGGAGGACCTAGGAGAGGAGGGTTCAGGATGTATGTAGGGGGCAGACAGTCATGGTCAACATGAGGATATTCGACAGAGGTTAGCATGGGACCCAAGAATTGTAGCATTGAGAAGTTCATTGACCGACAGGGGAGGGTGGACCATTGCAAGGGAAAGTCATTCTAGCTTTCCATTGAGCTTCAGTGTTGAGAGGAGCGCATCGCTTGCGGGTGCCTCATGGAGGTCTTGCATCACCTCAGTCGGGTATCAGCATGTGCAGTTGATGGAGGCCATGTGGATCTTGGTAGAGACTAGGGGGATGGACTCACTCTGGGATGAGGCCATGTGTCAGGTACATGAGACTCATGGAGTTGGTGTATTTCAGGATTATGTGTCCCAGGGGATAGCAGTTCATGACTTGATATGAGACCCAGGGGGAAACATGTGTGATTATTCATCCTTGGATGGGTTCTACTATGTAACCCATAGATGGACATGGGATCCTGGCATTATACTTGATGGGATTCAGTTATTTCTTGAGGACAAGCAATTTTCTAGTAGGGAGGACTGTAATGTCCCCACTTTGGGACATCATCACAGTGCAGATATTTATGATGACCAGAGTAGCCAGATGGAAGTTATAGTGAGTATAGGGGTATTTGAGAGGCATTGTGGGGTCCATCTTTCATTTCTCATCATATTCCATCATTATGAGCCATTCTGCATAGGTTGGCTTTGGTTCCGTTGCATTCCGACGATTTCCATGATTTTGACTATTTTGAGCTATAAGTCAATGACATTCACTGAAGAGGTCATTTTGGGCACATTACTTGGAGGAACTTATTAGTGTAATAGCTAATTGGAATCTGGAGGAGAAACACTATAGGATGGGATGGCTAGAAGTGACTTTCAGTGGCTAGGGAAGCCACAAGGAGAGATAAGGAGCTTTTCAGAGGTAAAAAGGGTAATTAATTAATTAATTAATTATTAATAAAATGAAAGTCACTTTGGAGGGACAAGGTGAGCCAAAAGTATAAAATAAAGGCAAGGGCATCTTCTCATTCATTCATGTATGTTTATCAGTTTGATATCTGGCTTTAGCTAGTGAGTCCATCTCTTGGGGGTTTTGAGGGTTTTGACATAACAAACCCTAGAGGCCGATTCGGTGGTGAAAGATTCCACCTAGCTTGTCCCAAGCTTGGTCTCGGAGATGCAATACTCTCCCACACCATTATAGTTCCAGATCTACTCATTTGCAGGGGGATTCTACATCAATTTCATGTGCAGATAGAGAGAGGGCGTACCAGTTGAGGGTTTCCAACAAGAGGGGCGCACCATCCTTGGATAGAGATTTGTTGTAGGAGATTGGCAGGGTATTTGGAGATTCCGTCACTTGGGTTCTTATTGCAGGGTCTTCACCATCATTCCTAGTGCTTTCTAAGAGAGTTTCATGGTTCAAATTATTTCTTAGAGCAATGGGATGAATTGAAGAGAAGGAGGTCGTTTCTGAGATTCAGATCTAGTCAGTTTGGAGGAGTTATACTTCAGATCTGATCCTGAGACTTCACCTAGTGACTTGCAGTGTCCCGATCTATATTTCTGGAGAGTTTCATAGAAGTTGGAGGATTCCTTCAGTAGGGCCGAATTATCTAGGGCTTCAGTCATCTAGTGGGGCGCACCATTCAGTGGGGGATTTCAGATCTACAAAGATTGAGAGGGATCTTGGAGATTCGGGCACCTGGGTTGTTCTTACCATCACCCGCTCTATCAGTTGGCATATTTCTTAGGGTGATTGGACACTTTTGGCAGCAAGGCTGAGTTATTGAGGGTTTCAGCCTTCTATCGGAGTATGGCATTCTTCAACTGGAGAGTTTGGCATTCAGATCTGCTTGTATTGATCTTCATTTCTTATTCAGCCTTTGGAGGCATATTTTGTATTTGCGGGAGAATTTTGTAGCAGCTCTTATCTATTGTCTATCTTCTTGGCCATCTGTTGAGCATTCCGGATCGACATCTTCATTGTAGCAGGTTTCTCTATTTTATGAATAAAGAAGAATTGAGATGTTTTGGCTTGTCTATCTTATTGCATATGGTTGAGGTATGTTCCATGGTTATCTCTTTCTATTATTTGCTGCATACACACATATACTAAAAGGTAGATCAACAAAGTGTTTGACAAAATACCACCACCAGGAAAAAGTTTTTAAAATACACCAAAACAGTGATGATCCTTGCATAATGGCTTGGGTTCATTACACTATCTACAACAGAGGCCAAATATATTGCATCTGTTGAATGTTTCACTCAAATATTATCGATGATACAAACATGGGAGGATATTAAAATTGAAAGTAATCATATGATAACTATATATTGTGGAATTACAAGTTCCAACAACATCTCCAAGAATCTAGTCATGCATGTAAAGACCAAACATATACCCATGAAGTATCATTTATTGAGAGATCAAGAAATAATTCAAAGGAGTATCATTTCTTGAGTATGTTGGTTCAAAGGAGCATATAGTAGACATATTCACTAAACCAAAGCATTTGAACATATAATTCAAAAAATGGGAGTAATCTCCCTACAATAAAAAATAAAGAGGGCATGATGACAGGGGGAGAAATGTTGACAAGGGGAGCTGTAAAAAATAGAGGATGGAAAAAGGTTCACTGAAAAAATAAAAAATAAAAAAAACAAAGTGTTATTGACAGGAGGAGAAAGAATTAAAAATCACAAGTAAATTCACTCAAAACAAAAGAAGGTTGAGTAGGAGACAATTGGTGATGAACCTCATTCTGGTATCATAAGCCTTGACATTGATGTCAAATGGGGAGAAAAGAATGGTAAAACAATTACTCATTGTTAGGGGAGCAATTTTTGTTATGATGTGTTTCCATGAATACCAAAGGGGGATATTGATGGAAATATCATGTGGGAATTGATGTCAACATTAAGAAAAGAATTACCATGGTGGAGTATGACATGGAAATGAAGTAAAATATACACGACTACTGAGCTACAAGAACACAATGGACTACCAGAATACATGGGATCACCTGGTGGAGTTCCTTGAAATAATGAAAGAATGAAAATAAAAGAATGAGACAATTTAAATTACTACACTGGTCAAATTGAGTTGTCATGGTGACTGTATATTTTGTTGAGATAGGACCGTGATGAACAAAATGAATAATTTCGAGTTTCCCTCTTGAATACTTTCTCATGCATTATCATTTTAGAGTGTATTGAAATGGAAATTTGTTGATGTAGCATCGAGAACCCTTGAGTCTGTCAGATCAACACAGTAGTCGATATTTCATAACAATTTTTGGTCATAATGTTTTCCTGGATGAAGTTGGATGACCCTTCAAACCCAAACAATTTCTAGTAGCCACCAATGGTTAGATCCACGTAGGTAGTTAATTGTTGAATAAATTTTCATTGATTTCAAAGGTCACTAGGTGACCAAATATATGTCAAAGGTTAGTAAGTGATTAAATACAAATGTGACCTTGGTATCACTTTAATAAATACAAAAGTGGAAAAGTTAAGTGGAAACGAAGTATACGCAAAAGTGGAAATGAAAGTGGACTAAATATAAATATGACTTTAATAAATAACAAAAGTTGAAAAGTTAGGTGGAAGTGGAGTTTACGTTAAAGAGAAGTAAATGGAATAAAGAAAAAGGTAAAAGTGAAATTGGATTAAAGAAAAAGGTAAAAGTGAAAGCGAAGTTAAAGAAAAAGGGAAACAATGAAAGAGCACGTGGTATTTACAAACTGTTAGCACTCCATAAATCTATTTGGCTGATAAAAAGATGAGGAAGGTAACTTTTTCAACCAACTTTGAGACCCAAAACTAGCCTTTCAGATCTAGAGAGGGCTCTCTTAGAAAAGGTGCGGTCTCCGTGCAGGATATGGAATAGAAAACAATGGCTAGATTTAACACCGATGATAAAATATTTCTAGTTATATTGGCGTAGAAAAGTAGAAATCAGACTATGCAGTTGGTCTAAGGAAGAGACGAGACAGATGACTCAGTGACTCGATTCAAGAGGGAAAGGCTAGGTGAGAAACAACCTTCAGTGTAAACCATAAAGTGTGGCGGGAGAAAAAACATGGGAAGCAACTCAAGAGCACCGCTGTGGATGAATTCAGAGTTAGATTGAGAGGAAAACGTTTTGTCTAAGTGGCGCGAACAAGGGGCGCAGTATAGGGAATTTGTAGGTTCGAAAATTTGTTCTGAAATAGATGATATGAGATATGAAATAAGAGATAATAGGAAACACATATGCAGAGAAGGAAACACAATACATCTGACTATCACAACTAGAATATTTTCATCAAATCAGAGGACATTTGCATTAAATGTCAGTCAAAACTCAGACTACATACAATAGCATTTGTTTCTCAAAATTGCCAACCAACCCTGCTTACATTGAAAAGATGAAATATATAAACGAGGGTGCCACTTGGGCTGCCCTACTTTCTAACTGCTAACCCTAGACTAGGAAAAACTCTGCCACATGCGCTAGAGACTCTTTGCATGGAACTATCTAAAAGTAGGAAATAATCATGCATGCCTACTAACAACCCTCTTCAGGTTCACCATGAGGTCTGATCGTTGGTAAGGATCCGACGTAGGGAAAAATGTGTTGTTCTATCTCTTGATCGAGTATCCTAACGAACAAGTGTCTGTCCAAAAATTGTTATCTGCAATGTTGGTTTTGCCTTCCGTTATGCGCCTATTTTCCAGAGAGCTATGCGCAAAAAATAGTTGTCTAATTCTTGGGACCGTTATCAAAATGGTGAGATGCTTCAAAGGACACATATTACTCAAAACTGTCGTGAAGAAGAATGTCACCTGTTAAATTTTCTCTTCTTGTATGCTAGTAAGAGCCACACAGACTTCCCATTCAGTTGTCTCGCACTCTCCGAGATGCTTCGTGTGCCTTTCTTATTCCAACCTTTGCGCCTCTCGCAGCTAGATAATAATGTTCTGAGCCTCTTTATGATTCCTTTTCAGCCGCACCACGTTCCCTCTGTGACTCTATGTAGCTGATGCTTCCACAGTCTTGGTCACTAGTTATCATTTTAATTCCCTATTCTCCTGATAAAGATTGGAAATAGCTAGCTTTGATTTCTTCAACTATTGATATGGCACTTCCTCATTTGTTCCCATGGAATTTTCTTTCTTTGTTCTAATCCTTCATTCCCGGATCGATTTCTTGACAAGCTCTAGCTGGGTGATGGGTTCGAGTAGTCCTTCAGCTGCCAGTCCGATGCGCGGTCCTTTTGGAATTCGATCCCTCGTGATATCCTCATTCTTTCTTGGCCTACCCCTCCTCTAAGGCAGTTTCTTTTTGGAGGAGGAGGCTCCTTCCATCTCCCTCTTCTGTATGAATTTCTCTATTTTGGCTATTCCGTGAATTAAACTGGTCTCTTCCGTAGGTGAAAAAATAGTTCCTTCCACGTTTTTGGGAATGGTTGTCGAAGGCAAGAAAGAATTCCAATCTCTTTGAGGTTTGAACCTCGTAGTTCTGCCACTCTACATGCCCTTTCCTGTACTCTGAGATGCCTCCATGGCACGACCAAGGTATATTATGTGTGCAACGTTTTGAACGAATGTATCAGGGAGCATCTCTGAACCAATTGGATTGGCAAAGGGAAATCGCAAAAAACAATTTTGGTCAGGTTCTATGACTGGAGGGCACGCCAAGAATCTGAGATTTATAGTGAATCAACCAAGAGAGGAAAACATGATGGAAATCAATAAATTTATGGTGACAAGATGTTTCAAGTCGGATTTCAAGTTGTTCATGGCAAATCCCCACATGTGGGATGAAGGTGATATGGTTTTCTATGCATGTATAATGCGAACACTGCAATTATTCATTCCTTCGGTCTTCATGATGAACTGATAATAACTGTGGAACTTTTCGATGTGACCTTTATTAACCATTTGACTCGACCAGGGTATGTAGAAAATGGATTCTTAATGGGATTCAACCTTTTGGGAAAATACATTCACATACCACGTGTACAGTTTTCGACTCTGACACCCTTTCCCATTTCCAAGGGCCAACCAACCATTTGCTGACTTCAGCCTCATGGCGTTAGGTACCTAACTTCACATGTTTGGCGCATGGATCATTACGTGACTCAAAACTGACTCTAAATAGAAAGAAAAAAGGGGTCGCTAATAGCTGGCTCCAACGGGGATGTTATCCTCCCTGTGAGGTAGAAAATAACAGTAAACCCGGTGCCTGACCATTGGGCTTTTTTTGACGTCTAGATACTAAGTAATATAAATGAAGGATGGAAAAAACCAACTAGACTCGATGACACAACTTCTAATACTTCAGCATAAACTTAGGGCCTTCACTTCGAGCTTCAATTTTCTGCTGACCTACCGACTCGACGCAAATTTAGCGACTATTTACAATGACGAATGACTCAAACGGACTTTATTACATCAATTAGTGTTTGAGGAACCTGCCATTTAGAGGCCCCCAACCAAGACACTCTCCATCCGGTCCTTTCAGGAAATAAGCATTGTCTCCATAGTACGCACTGACTTTGTATGGTCCCATCCAAAGGTGATTGAACTTTCCATGTTTTCCTTTATCTTCATTTCTCATGCCCCATATTAGCACCAGATCTCCCACCTGAAGTTATTCTTGTTTGGAGTGTTTGTCAAAAGCTGGTTTATCCTCCTATGTGCATAATTTGGCTTGACCTCCTTCTCTTGCAACAATTTTCTGACCGGTGGTCCTAGCGTAGTAGGGAAGATCGCATTTGTGCCATAAATGATCTGAAAAGGTGATGTTGATATGGATTTTTTGGTGGTAATTCAATCTACCCATAACATGTAGATAAGATTCTTATGCCAGGCTCTCTTGTTGTCTTGCAAGAGCCTTTTGATGATTCTGGTAAGGCTCTTATTCGAGGATTCCACTAACTCGTTTCCATGTGGATAATATGTTGTGGAATGCCCCAAGTTTATGTTATAGTCTTTATACAACTTCTCCATCCTTTTAGACTTGAATGCAACCGCATTATCTGTTATGATCTTAACAGGACATCCGAACCTTGACAAAATGTTTGTCTCTAGGAACTGTATGATGACCGTGTTGGTGGCTTCCTTTGTGGGGATCACCTCAATCCACTTCATAAAATAAGCGGTGGCCATGAGAATCCATTTATGTTGTGCAGAAGACAGTGGGTTTATCTCTCCTATGAAATCTAGGCCCCATTGCATGAAAGGCACTTCAAATGAAATTGGCTTTAATGGCAGAGGTTGTATCTTTCTTCTCTCATCGAAAATCTGACACTCGTGGTAGCTGGAGACCTCTTTATATATGTTAGCAAAAATCGTTGGCTAGTAGTAACCTGCCCTCAGGATATTGTGCGCGGTGGTTTTCCAATAATGGTGCCCTCCGCAGTTGCCTTTGTGAAACTCATGTATGGCCTGTTTCGCCTTGTCTTCCAGTAAACAACTTAACAATATTCCTCCGGGATCTTTCCAATACAACGAATTATCCAAAACACAGAACTTGACCGCCTTCAGCTTGAGGAATCTTGCCTTAGTCTTGCTCACACCTAGTGGGGCCTAGAAATTTTCTAAAACATATATGATGTCTGCATACCACAACAAATCAATGAAACACTAAGGTATCTGCACAACTTTTTATTCTTGGGGGCACTCTGACAGATCGACAATGAAGTTCATACCTACCGCATCGTAGTTCAATTGTGCCATCAACTTTGCGAGGCCTTGACCCTTGACCAGATTTTCGGCTTGATCTCAAGGTCATATTGTAACATGGATGCTATCCACTTCCCTCTCCTTCCTTCCGGGTTGGGTTGAGTTAGGATTTCCTTTACTGAATTGCTAGGCACACAGGCGATGACGTGGGAGTCCAATATGTACGTCCTGAATTCCTTTAGAGATTTTTCTAGGGCATATGCCTTTATTTCCATAATGTCATACTTTAGGGGAGCATCACATAGTATCCGGATGAAGTAGACTATGGGTTTCTCAAAATCCTGTTCGTCCTTCTGCAACAGTACCCCAACAATAGTGTGTTCTGAGGAAAATGAAAAAAGGAGGAAATCCTTTATAAAGTTTGAGCTAGCTAGTACAGGGGCTTTAGTCAGAGCCACTTTGATATCTTTTAATTACTTCTTGGCCTCTG
Organism: Picea engelmannii; assembly: GCA_009831015.1. Classification (NCBI taxonomy): domain Eukaryota; kingdom Viridiplantae; phylum Streptophyta; class Pinopsida; order Pinales; family Pinaceae; genus Picea; species Picea engelmannii. The sequence goes on along the minus strand of ML822492.1, from coordinate 95,400 downwards.
AGTTCCACTTAATATTGTTTCCTTTCCTGAGCATACAAGTTATATGTTTTATGATTTCCATCAGGATTGGGACAAATCTCCTCAAAACATTTACCTTACCCAGGAAAGATTTGTTGGAAATATGGCTACAACAAAGATGACGCAGATGATCAAGGTTGTCATTGATGGCAATCGATTGTTTATGAAGAACAGATACTGAAACAGGCTGCAACACAATTGAAACACAGATGTTGCAACACAAATGCGAACTGCTGCAACACAAATGCAAACACAGACGCTGAAACACAGTGCTGAAACAGAAGCTAACGCAGAAGGTTAAGGTAGAACACAGACGCTGAAACATAGTGCTGAAACAGAGCTGGAACACAGAAGCTAACGCAGAAGGTTAAGGTAGAACATAGAAGATGAAACACAATCGCAGATGCTGGCACACAGTTGCTGAAACACAGACACAAATGCTGCAACTCAGGAGATGACAAAGACGATCAAGGATTGTCATTGATGGCAATCGGTTATGAAGCAGTCAAGGTTGAAAATACGCACAAGAGATACTGGAACATAGAAGCTAAAGATGCTGAAACACAAATGCTGAATCTCAGATGTTGAAACGTAGATGCTGAAACACAAATGCTGAATCACAGATGTTGAAACGTAGATGCTGAAACACAAATACTGAA
>ML822492.1:48271-68495 GCA_009831015.1 Picea engelmannii | reverse complement strand
CTTCTACTAGTATACTAACTCAACATTAGTTAGTATATTAAATTATAATTAAATTGGTTAATAATAGTAAGAGACAATATTATTAATGTCATTAAATAATACTAAACAACTTAGCTTTTAATACAAGTTATAAATAATAGTAACAGAAATAATGTAAGGAATCCAAGTCTAAGAATTAGATTTGCTTATGCAAGTTTATGTAAATTTGATTTTATATAGTTTATCATGATAAATTTATCAAAACAATGGTGAATATATACAAAAAGTAGTGAACCAAGCAATTTTTAATTCCACAATTTGAAAAAAAACAATCTTGCTAATTTAGTTTGAAATTCTAGATCTATTGTTTTTTATTTAGATCTATTCTTTTACTTAACACACAAGCTAAGATGTAGCTAAATCAAGATCCAATATTGTGATCTAGATCCATTTAACTTTTAATAGAAAAATATAAATAATAATAATGGGAATACATTATAATGATACATGAGAGTTTATAATGATACCTTTATAACAAAAAAATGGTGAATATATACATTCAAAGTAATGGATTAAATGATTTTCTAATTCCTTTTTTGAAAAAACTCAATCTAGATAAAATTCTAAAATTCTAGATCCACTGAATATTTCCAAATTTAATGAAATATGTGTTGTTTGATCAACAACAGGTTCTGCAATTTTCTCAAAATCTCCAGGAATATCATTCCATTGTTCAAGGGGTTCGGATTCCAATTAAAGAAGAGGATATAACGTAGGTTTCGGGTCTCCCTACCAATGGCATTCGCCTATTCAGCCGCAAACATATCATCCTCAATGCCCAGCAGGATTTCCTCTTGCCAGGGGAACAAATTGAACCCAAAGGCCAGGGTGTTCGACTTAGCTAGTTGCCGCCTCCATGGCCGAAAGTTACAAAATTTGTCAAGAACTACCTTACCTGTGAAGGCCGATACCAGGTAGTCTACTGGTCCAATTTTGTCCTGTTGTCTCACTTACAACATGCTATATTGGTGAACATTCCTTATTATCTTCTCGGATGTCTTAAGAATATGTCGCACTACTGTAAAAAGGATAAAGATCTCGCCCTTTCACTCACCCATCACCGTCTCGTTCAACTACTTATCCAAAAGGGTTTTTTCCAACAAAACCCTCCACTAAACAACCCACCCATAGAACCCCAAGAAGCTATTGAAATTCCTGAAAATCTTCAGGAACAACAACCACAAAACCCTCCAAACCCTCCAGAAGCACCTAATAGTCCACCTACAGACCCAATCAATCCAATTGACCCCCCTACCATACCAAGCCTGCCCCACATTTTACCAGAATCATCCACTCCTGCCCTTCATATTCTTAGTGATGATTCTGAACCAGGCAATTCTCCCTGTCCCATCATTGAGGAAAATCCCCCACGTAAACGAAAGAAAATTCCTTTCTTTCCGCCATTTTTTACAAAGAAAATGAACAAGGGCCTCAACAAGGGTAGCCACTACTGCCACTGCCCTAAACTCCCAACCCATCCAACTAAAAGCTCGTGCACCTCAAACCTCCCAAATTCCAGAATCTTTACCTATTCCACCCACGGGCACTGAAACACAAGAACCAAATGCCCAGTGTGTTGCGACATCATCCATTTCAAATCAAGTAGCTGAAACACAAGAACCAGTTACTCATTCAGTAGCTGAACCACAAGAACCAGCTACCCATTTGTTAGCTGAACCACAAGAACTAGCTACCCATTTAGTAGCTGAAACACAAGAACCAACTACTCATTCAGTAGCCGAACCACAAGAACCAACTACCCATTCAGTAGCTGAAACACAAGAACCAACTACTCATTTAGTAGCTGAAACACAAGAACCAACTACTCATTCAGTAGCTGAAAGACAAGAACCAGCTGCTGATATTGATATCGAGACACAGGAATCAGAGGCCCAGGGTGCTGCAACATTACTGTCTTTACATCAAGAAGCTGGAACACAAGAATCAACTGTCGATCATGTAGCTGCTCCAAAAGAACTAGCTAGTGCGGCTATGACTACTACACAAGAACCAGCCACCCATCAACCAGAACCAACAATGGCCTCTATCTTACAAGAAAATGATTTTCTAAGGTCTGAATTGGAAGCCTACAAGCAAGATCTATCCATGGTAAAGGAAGCCTATGAGAAGGAACTTAAATTGTACACCCTAGCTCGCATAGCGACCATGTCAGAGGGAATTACAACAGAGAATCTGTGCAGAGAATATATGTGCAGTCAATGTGGGGACATCTAATATCAAGCAGGCTACAAAGTAATTTAAATTCCAATTCCAGGAGCTTCCCCTGCACCTACGGCGTTTGCAGTCAAAGAAGAAAAACTTGTTGTTACACAAGAACCAGCAGGACCTTCCAAAATTAAGACTGAACCCTGACCTACAATAAATGTCAAATCTGAAACCCCTGCTTTTGTTAATAAAGCTGTACAAACATTACCTATTGATGAATCTGCCCCTCCTAGCCAGATCAATACCCAAATATTTGTGGAACAAGCCACTCAGACCCTACCTCAACCTACTACTTGCAACGCTGAAACACAAACTCAGCCATGGGATGAGCAGGCAATAATAGACAAATGGAAAAAAGAGTTTGCTATTACACAGGCCAAAAGCCTGCAGGAACACAGACAAATCTGGATAAACCACATCTATTCAAACTAGGAAGCTTTGGAGCAAAAACACCAGGAATCCCGTGCCTATAAGAAACAAAATAAAGAGCTAAAAGGCAGATTGCTCCTGATATTTGACTTAGCACAAAATTTGTTGGCTGCAAGGAAACCATGTTGCAATTACTCTCTGTTCCTCATGGAACGACTTACATTGTTTCAGATCAAATCAATCAAAGAAGGCAGACCCCATGCAGTGTTAAATCCAACAGATTTTGTTAAAACTTTTGTAGAAGCCTCTGCTATGGATCAACACCTCCTCTGTGAGGCATATTTTCATAATGAGGCCATCCCTGAGAATCGATAGCTTAACCTTAACCCTCTTTTCGGTGACATCCAAATTCGAGCACTCACCTCCTTCCTTAACAATTAGATTATATGGCAGGATGACTTCCTAGCTACCAAGCATAATGAGGATAACCACCTTCTCTGGATATGGCTAGAACCACAAAATGCTTCCACCTTTGTTACAGGGTATTATCAGTTTTTAAAGAAACCAGGGATGATTGAACACATTCAACAACTATAGACAATAATGCTTCAGGATTGTCAACAATTCATTAAATCCACAGATATTGATGCCCTACAAGCAAATAACATGTTTTGGCAACAATCTACTGGGAAAAGACAAGAACACAATCCCTTCAGCCCCACTAATCTTGATATAGCAATCTCCAGGGTACCTAGCTACATCAAGTGTGTTTAGCAATGTGTTATAAGCTGGATAGGGTATCAGTTTCATTTTCCTATCCTCTGGATGCCAACAGAAAAATATCAAGTTCATTATAAGTTGCCCAATAAGGCCGAAACAATAGCTTGGCAAAGGTTACAATGTGTTCAAGGGTTCACAGCTCCAACAGACAACACCTTCCATAACTACTTCTTGAGTAACTTGCACGCTCATCGTCGGTATTCAGATTTTGATTCAGAGTGAAGTTGCCTGAGGACATGCAACATTTTAAGTTGGGGGGGATGTTAGGACCATACAATGTACCTTTTTTCTCACACTTTTTGCTACCTTTACACCCTTGTTTCACTCTCATTTAAACTCACATTATCACCTTACCCTATCTTTCGAAAGGTATACAACGTCTCTTCTCTTTACTATATGTTTAATCTATTTTGCATATAATTTTACATTACTCTCGTACTTAACCATTGATCAGAAATATATTAGTGCTGAAATAGTTCGAACTGCAGATTATCATTGAGGCCTGTTGCTGAAACAGTCAAAGCACGCAAACCCTGTGGCTGAAACAGTCTGTAGTCTATGATGCTGAAATAACAACTCACACAGAAGAAGAAGCTACACTCTCCGTGGTCTACGATGCTGAAACAACAACTCACACAGAAGCTACTACACTCTCCGTGGACTACGATGCTGAAACAACAACTCACACAAAAGTTGTTACACTCTCCGTGGTCTACGATGTTGAAACAACAATGAAGCTATTACATTGACCACAACAGCCACACCTTGAACCATAATTAACCATCGCTTCCACGTGACCACGTGCTGAAATAGTCTGAACGCAAATCCCGTTGATGAAACAACCCACGATTTGCGATGCTGAAACAACATACAACAACAGTAACGAGAAGACAAATAAAGAAGTTGTTACTCCAGCTGAAACAACAACACCCCACTCAACACCTTTTCAACTATTTTAATAGCATTCTGTTACGGGAGACTAGGATGTCCTATCCCAGTATAGAGATTTGATCCGACTAAGAATAAGACTCAGATGTAAACATGTAATTTGATGATCAAATTGTATCGAGGGGATTCCCCTCTTTAAATAAGAGGAAATCATCATTAGAGGAAAGATTCTTTTTAGGAAGAAAGGATTTTATAGAGAAGGACGTGTTTTACTTCAGATTGTAATATGATACAGTTGACAGATGAATAAAATATTGTTCTGAGCATTTCTCTCTAGTTCCTTTTGTTTTAGGGGAATCTTGTGAGAAGGGAGGGCCCACCTTCTTCACAAGATTCACCCATTATCTTTGTAGTGTGTTAGTGTTATTTCTGTTCATGCCTTTATTAAATTCTGTTTTGCTGAAACACTACTTTATTGAACTCTGTTTTGCTGAAACACTACTTTACTGAACTCTGTCTTGCTGAAACTCTGCTTTACTGATTGTTACATTGTTTTCATATGATTCATGCTTAGGTAACTATTAATCATTCTAGTTAGCAATCTTGTTTGGTGAATTTATGGAAGCTTGATAATCAGGGACAGGTGTTGAAGATTCCTTCTTGGGGAATAGGGTCTTGTTCTCTTTTAGGGGATAGTTAGCCTTCAGTGTGTGTTAATCATTTCGATTAGTAAGGAGTTCATGAAAGTGTGATGATAGGAAATAGGTGCTAAAGATTCCTGCTTTGGGAATAAGGTCCTGTTCTCTGGTTACAGAATAGTTTGTCTTTCCTTTTGTAGTGTCCTGAAATATTTCTTTTCCAGGTTGTTATTTTCTTAATGTAATCTAGGATTCTTTAGACAATTATTTCTTTAAACATTGAACTCTGCAATAGGTAGATTGCTTTCCTGTAATTCAAGTTAGAACTTCAGTTTGTTCAAGGAAAAGTGTGATTAATATGTTTTTTCTACAACTCTAGGTTGCTTTTGAGATTGAGCATATATAGTGCGTGATTACCTTTGAAATAAACAGACTTCCCTGGGTTGACAATTTATGTAGCACTTGATTGTTTAGTTAAATAAGCAATTATAGTGACCAACAACTGATAGGATCGTTCTAATCTTCCCTTGAGTCTAATTGACTCTTTGATTTCCACTCGAGAGATACCTTTCACACACAATTGTGTAACCATGGGTGCTTATGGGTGTTCCCACGTGATCAACATGAAGCATAAACCCAAATCTCTTGACCCGAAATAGGATCGTGCCCTTTGCAAATTTGGGACTTCGGGTTTCACGATTTCGCGACCCCTGTTGTCGAGTGTTCCTATCTCTACAACCCCCAAAACCCGAATTTATGAACTTCGATGCACTCATCAAAGGTTGACTTCCCAACAGGCTTCTTACTTCATCGTGATTTTGCACTTCGCGATTTCGTGAATCCAGATGCAAGGCTCCCAGTCCTTCGACCTCCGAACCCTGAAATGGTCAACAAGGTTTGACTCTGTTGATTGACAAAGACACGCCACCTCTCACCCTTGTGGTGTTCTACCTTTGACGTAGACTCCTACCACCTGTCGCTCTTCTTGGCTTTCGGGACTTTCGCTCCCAAAGCACTTCCTTTTCCCTTTCCCGACACCCGAAGTGCCAAAATATCAAAACTCCAATACAATTCCTATCGCAACTTGCGACTTCGGGATTTTCGATTCACTATGCTCAAATCATTGTCATTAGGATCCAGGAAATGTTGAAATGATCTGACGGCTTGTGCAAAGCACGATCAATGGTCCACATTGATTCTGGATGCTAGAGTGATAAACTCACCTGCCTCTAACCATCCTGCAACTTCCCTGGATCCTACGGTCGTCGTGGTTTCGTGAATTTCCCATAGAGAATTTCGATCGTTCGTTACTCCTTGATATCCCCTGCAAAATAAATCAAGGTTCTTCCACTAGAACTTAACTTCTTCTATATGTCTTTGGATCTTGTCTCCCTTTGAACACTTCAACGACGCTACCCCTTCTGAACTTTCTTCACAATTTCGAGTCTTCAAAAAGACTCCTGCACACACTCCTTATGGCAATCCCTCAAATAATTTTAAGTATTTGAATTCTCGACTCTGTGCACCCTCCTGCAACAATAGTCCTACAATTCACCCCTTAGTTGATAAGTTCTGAACTTTCAACCAGCCTACACACACCTTGCACGACTTCTGTGCTTCACCTGCACTTCTACGAGAATGAAAACAACGGTATCTCTCCTGATCTTTTAGAGATAAACTCCGAACCTTGTCGACACACTACTTGCGGACGATTTCACTGCACTCCTTGCAGGAACTTCTCTCGCTCAGGAAGAGAAACAATTGAAACTCATTCTCTCTCTCTCAAACTTCAACATTCAACATGAAATCATACATTCACACAATATTAAAGAAAATGCATAACAGATAGAATAAACGACCATAAGAATACCATTTAGTATGTATACATAGAAAGCATCATAACACCATGAGTCTAATTCAAAGATCCATATATTAATTCAAAGCTTCTATACATGGGTTCTTCTCTACAACTTTCTGCTACTTCTCTATGTTTTTTGATACAATGCTCTCTCTCTAATGTTACAATGATACAAAGATGAGGGTGTATATAGTTGGTTTTCCCTCCTACTTTCTATAACTGTCTAATCTGGAATTTAAATCTACCTACTTTCATTTACTACACATAAATGCCTTAATGTTTTACATATGAGAGCAATCGCTCAAGATCTGTTGACAATATCCAAGTACATTTCCCTTTAACCATTACATTAATGTTTCAAAAATATTTCAAAACGTGTGTTGGTGGTTTTCAAGATGTCTCCTGCCTTCACGCTCGCTTGACTGCTTACGATGCTCCTGCATCATACTCCCTCACTTGAAAATTTTCATGAACTCCTGTTCATGAGCTCTTGCATGGTCCGTCCATGCTTCTAAATTTCTGTTTCATCTTCCCAGCTGGCATATTCAACTTGATGTCCCTCCCATTTGACAAAGTATTCAAAATACTCTTTTCTCCTAGTCCTCTTGCTGACTCTCTTGTCAAGTGTATTTTCCATCTATGGATTTTCAGCTATAGGTAATTGTTTAGTCCACTGAACCTTTGTCTGTTCACTATCTTCTCCTGCTTCTTCGGCTCTGTAAGGGTACAAATCTAAGATGTTGAATATCAGTGAAATTCTGATCCCATCAGGTAATTCAATCTCATATGCGTTTGCCCCAAATTTCTTGAAGACTCTGCATGGTCCAATCTTTTTCATATTCAACTTGTTGTATGTTCCCTTTGGGAACCTCTCTTTCCTCAGATGTGCAAGAACCAGATCACCAACTTCAAACTGAAGTTCTCGCCTGTGTTGATATGCTCCATGCTTGTATTCCTGGTTTGAACTTTGCAATCGCTCCTTGACTTGGCTGTGAAGCTCCTTCACTGCTTCCACAAAATTCTTTGTGCTAGCACTTATGAATTCAGTTTGTTCTGAGTCCTTCAATTCAAAAACTCCCCTTGGCTGCATTCCATATACAATTTGGAATGGACTCTTCCCTGTGCTTCTATTGATCAAATCATTATAAGCAAATTCCGCCTGTGGCAGAATATGATCCCACTGACTACGGTGTTCAGTCACTAGGCTCCTCAATAAATCTCCCAAGATTATGTTCACAACTTCTGTTTTCCCATCCGTCTAAGGATGATATGCTGAGCTAAATGACAAACTTGTCCCCAAATTTTTCCATAAAGTCCTCTAGAAATGTCCCACGAACTTGGTGTCCCTATCCGAAACAATAATCCTTGGCAAGCCGTGAAGTCTGACAAATTCTTTGAAAAACAGGTTCGCAATATGAGTTGTGTTGCTAGTTTTCTGGTATGGTTTGAAATATGCCATCTTGGAAAATCTATCGACTACCACAAAGATTGAATCACAACCTCTTTGCTTTCTTTGCAATCCCAATACAAAATCCATGCTCACTGCATCCCATGTCCTTTCTGGTATGGGTAATGGCTAATACAACCCTTTATTTTTCCTTTTCCCTTTTGTGTGCTGACAAATTCTACATCTGCCCACAAATATTTTGACATATGTCCTCATTCCTGGCCAAAAATATGAGCCATTCAGTTTTGAGAACATCTTATCATGACCGAAGTGTCCGACCAATCCTCCACTATGTTTTTCTTTCAACAGATTCTCCCTCATGGAGCATTTTGGAATACATAACTGATTGTCTCTGAATAACAATCCATCCTATATCATGTATTCAATCCACTGGATTCTGTCCCCGAGAATTGGATTCTCAGATGCTTCATACGCTTCCTTAAAATCTGGATCATCTCTGTACATTTCTTTGAGATTATCAAAACCCAAAGTTTTGACTCTGAATTCCTGCATAAGCAAACATTTCCTGTTCAAAGCATCAACAACTTTGTTAGTAGTTCCATAAATATTATTAGTTACAAAAGTAAAATTCTGCATGTATTCAACCCATTTAGCATGCTTTTGGTTCAACTTGTCCTATTGAGTCATGAATTGCAAAGCACAATTGTCGCTGTACAAAACAAACTCTTTCGGAACCAAATAATGTCTCCACTTCTTCAATGCTTGTATGACTGCATAAAATTCCTTGTCATATGTTGAGTATTTGGCCTTCACTTCATTTAGTTTCTCACTGAAGTATGCAATTGGCCTATCGTCTTGGATCAAGACTGCTCCAATTGCAAATCCACTAGCGTCACACTTGACCTGAAATGTCTTACTAAAATCTGGCAACACCAGAATTAGTTGTTCAGTAATCCTCCTCTTCAGTAGGTTGAAACTCTTCTCTACTTCGTCTATCCAGTGAAAATCTTTGTGTATTTTCTTCACCGTATCCATCATTGGTGCGCTAATCCCACTAAAATTTTGGATGAATTTCCTGTAGAAACTAGCTAATCAATGGAAGCTTCGAACTTCAAACACACTTCTCAGTGATGGCCAATTCTTAATCACATCCACCTTCTCCGGATCCATTTTCAACTCATTCAAAGAGGTAAAAAAACCCAAATAAATGAGTTATGTCCTCATAAATGACGACTTCTTTATGTTTATCAGCAGTTTCTCGTGCTGCAATCTTCTCATCATTATAGCTAAATGCTTCAAGTGCTCTGCTTCAGTCTTACTGAAAATCAATATATCATCAAGATATACGATGACAGATTTTCATATGAAATCCTTCAGGACTTCATTCATCAATCTCATGAAAGTACTAGGTGCATTCATTAAGCCTCCATCTGATGGTAATCTTGTTGATCTCCCTTGAGTCTGTACACATTCTCTAGCCTCCATCTTTCTTTGGGCTGAGCATTGTTGGAACAACGCATGGACTCAATATCTCTCTAATCAATCCTTTGTCCATTAAATCCTGGACCTGCCTCTTGACTTCTTCATTCTCCTATGGTGTCAACCTGTACGCGGCTTTGTTTGGTAAGCTAGCTCCAGGTATAAGATCAATGTGATGACTTATACTCCTGATCAGTGGCAACAAACAAGGTAGTTCGTCCACTACTATATCAACGAACTCTTCCAACAACTTTTGGATTTCCTCTGGTAAATCATCCACTCTTGTATTGGTTAAAACAATTCTAGGCTTCCTAACCACAATGAATTGTGTATCTTCATTCTTCTTAACTTCCTTAAGAAGTTCCTTCCCACTCATGAGAAGTACAGTGTTGCTCACTTCTAGTTTCACTTCTTTATCCTTAATCAGAAACAACATGTGAGTTCTTCCATTCTTCTCTAGGGAGTATGTGTTCTTTCTCCCATCATGAATCACATTTATGTCATATTTCCATAGTCTACCCAGAAATAGATGACAAACATCCATGGTAATGACATCACATAATATTTCATCCTTATATCCTCCTATTTTAAATTCAACTAAACATTGTTTAGTCAAATTTACCTGATGTCCTTTTTTTAGCCATGAAACTCTGTATGGGCTTGGATGTATGATAGTATCCAGCTCCAGCTTTTCTACCATCTCAGTAGAAACGAGATTGTCTGTTCTACCACTGTCCACAATGATTTTGCATACCCTGTCTTTGGTCTTGCAAGCAGTCTGAAAAAGTCTGTTCCTTTGGACTGGGTTCTCTGCCTCTTTCTCTGGCTTCAAGAGAAATTTCCTCATCATCAAGGATCTTCCGCCCTCAGCATCTTCTACCTCAACATTCCATCCTTGTGCTTCCGCAATGTGAGTTTCACCTCCTTCTTTCTTCCTTTCTAGACATTCATAGGATTTGTGTCCATTTTTCCCATAGGTAAAGCATTTTATTTCTCCACCTCTGCCTCTTCCTCTTCCTCTGGTTCGAGGAAAAGTATTTCTATCAGCATATTTTCCTCTCTGTGAGCTTCCTCCTCTCTCATGCTGAGTTTGAGGTTTCTTTCCCTCTTCTTGAGGTTTCTGTGCTCTATCTTGGGCAATTGTCTTTCCTCTGTCTTGACTTCTACCTTGGCCTCTTTGACCTTGCTTCTGGTTCAGCTTCTCTTCATCTTTTAGAGCCATCTGATAAGCATCTTCTACAGTCTGAATGATCATAATGCTCATCTCATCTTGGATGTCATATCACAGACCATTCATGTACCTGGCAACCTTTTCATCATCACTTTCCCGATGACCTGCTCTGATGTTTAATTTGTAGAATTATTCAGTGTATTCCTTCACTGACATCAACTTTTGTCTCAAATTATGCATTCTTTGAAATAGAGTAATTTGATAATCCTTGGGTATGAATTTTGCCTTCATCTTCTCAACCATTCTATCCCAAATTTTGATTTTCTTCTTGCCCTTACAACATCTGTCAGCCTGCAGTTCATCCCACCATAATGTTGCATGCCCTTTAAGTCTAGTGACAACATGTTTGACCTTCTTGTCTTCCTCGACATCCTCATAGTCGAAGTATTTATCTAGAGTTCTAATCCACTCTAGAAGCTCTTCAACATATAAGTTCCCTTCATACATGGGAATCTCCATTTTCGCTCAGGCACCTATCGTTGTGACAACCTTGAATAGGTGTTTGTCTACAACATCTTCGACTACGACTTCTTCTCCATGCCCAACTTCATTTTCATTGTCAGCCTCACTGATATCCCCAGTGTTGACCATGCGCCTCTGTGCTGTCTCCATGGCATCAAGCCTGGTCCGTAGTTCACGCATTTCACTTTCCACTGCTAGATCAGGCATTGGTCTATCTCTTCTTCTCGGTGGCATGGCTGAGAAATATTCCTCTGTCCCCTGCTACAGAAAGAAAAGGCTTGTTATGTGCTCTAATACCACGTTCATGCAGACCCTCAAAACCCTCAGGTCGAGGTCCTCTCACAAGATCGTTCTAATCTGCCCTTGAGTCTAATTGACTCTTTGATTTCCACTCTGGAGATACCTTTCACACACAATTGTGTAACCATAGGTCCTTATGGGTGTTCCCATGTGATCAAACACGAAGCATCAACCGAAATCTCCTGACCCGAAATAGGATAGCATCCTTCACAAATTCAGGACTTCGGGTTTTGCGTTTCGCGACCCCTGTTGTCGAGGGTTCCTATCTCTACAACCCCCCAAAATTGAATTTACGAACTCCGATGAACTTAGAAAAGGTTGACTTCCCAACGGGCTTCTTACTTCATTGGGATTTCGGACTTCGCGATTTCACGAATCCAGATGCAAGGCTCCCAGTCCTTCGACCTCCGAACCCCAAAATGGTCAACAAGGTTTGACTCCGCTGATTGACGATGACACACCACCTGTCACCCTTGTGGTTTTCTACCTTTGACGTAGACTTCTGCCACCTGTCACTCTTCTCGAATTTTGAGACTTTCTCTCCCAAAGTGCTTCCTTTTCCGTTTACCGACACCGGAAGTGCTGAAATCCCGAAACTCCAATCCAATTCCTGTCGCAACTCGCGACTTCGGGATTTTCGATTCACTGTGATCAACTCCTCGTCGTTAGGATCCCTGAAATGCCGAAATGATCTAATATCTTGTGCAAAGCATGATCAACGGTCCATGTTGATTCTGGATCCTAGAGTGATAAGCTCTCTTGCCTCTAACCACCCTACAACTTCCCTGGATCCTACGGTCCTCATGGTTTCGTGAATTTCCCACAGAGAATTTCGATCGTTCGTTACTCCTTGATAACTCCTGCGAAATAAATCAAGCTTCTTCCATTGGAACTTAACTTCTGCTAGATGTCTTCGACCCTTGTCTCCCTTTGAACACTTCAATGACGCTACCCCTTCTAAAATTTCTTCACAATTTCGAGTCTTCGAAAAGACTCCTACACGCACTCCTTGCGGCAATCCCTCAAATACTTTTAAGTATTTGAATTATCGGCTTTGTGCACCCTCCTGCAACAACAATCCTACAATTCACCCCTTAGTTGATACATTCTAAACTTTGAACCAACTTGCGCACACCTTGCACGACTTCTGTGCTTCACCTGCACTTCTACGGGAATGAAAACAATGGTATCTCTCTTGAGCTTTCAGAGATAAACTCTGAACCTTGTCGACGCACTCCTTGCGGACAATTTCATTGCACTCCTTATAGGAACTTCTCTCTCTCAGGAAGAGAAACAATTGAAACTCATTCTCTCTCTCTCTCAGACTTCAACATTAAACATGAAATCATACATTCACACAATATTAAAGCACATGCATAACAGAGAGAATAAACAACCATAAGCATACCATCTAACATGTATACACATAAGGCATCATAACACCATGAGTCTGATTCAAAGCTCCATATATTAATTCAAAGCTTTTGTACATTGGTTCTTCTCTACAACTTTCTGCTACTTGTCTATGCTTTTTGATACAATGCTCTCTCTCTAATGTTACAATGATACAAAGATGAGGGTGTCTATAGTCAATTTTCCCTCCTGCTTTCTATAACTGTCTAATCTGGAATTTAAATCTACCTACTTTCATTTACTACGCATAAATTCCTTAATGTTTTACAGATGAGATCAATCGCTCAAGATCTGTTTACAATATGCAAGTACGCTTCCCTTTAACCATTACATGAATGCTTCAAAAATATTTCAAGACGTGCGCTGGTGGTTTTCCAGCCGTCTTCCTCCTTCATGCTCACTTGACTGCTTACGATGCTCCTACATTACCCCCTCTCAGTATTAAACAATTTTCCAACATATAGGTTTACAAGTATATTAAAAAAGGGGGGTGCACATAAAAAATTAAAAAGTGAAATGGTGGTTTCAAACCCATGATATTTTTTCATGTATTTGTCCATGGTATTTGGAAAAGTGAACTAACAAAGAGGAAAATAATTATTTAATTAATGGGTGTGATAAAGTATAAAAAGAGAAAATATTGAGAGAAAGTGTGTGGTTGAAAAATGTAATAACATTTGAAGAAGTGGATGAGTAAAGATTGAATATCATTCCAAAAGGGAAGAGTTGCAAAATCAATTTCAAGTCAGTTTAGAATTTTCATGATAACTTATTTTCTGGGATGTTTTAGACCATGAAATGTTGAGGAGATGGAGGTGATATATTTGGGTATATGTGGTTATAATTTCAGATTTTGGTTTGCTATACTTTTTGAGATATAACCTGTTATCACACTAAGTTTCCTTGGGTCTTTTAGCCCTTATTTTTATTTTTTTAAGCCTTTAGATTTTAAATTTTTCTTTATTTTCTTAAGTGTGATTTACTTAGGTTACCTTGAATAAATGAAGGATTGACTGTTGGCCCAATTTTTGACCCTCAAATAGATTTTTAGCCTAGGTTCATTCTTACTAATGATGCACCTTCCTTCGCTTATGGATATTCTTCCAGGTATGCCATTGAAGCCACACATGGGTCTTGATCTGTATCTATTAGTAATGATACCAAAGCTACAAAAATGACTAGTTCCACTGACTAATCTAGACCTAGTGGGCAACTAGCTTTGGCTGCTTGTAGCATATAGTAGCTGGCTAGCTGTATGGTTTCTTGGCTTTTTTGACTCACCTCATGACTTGACACCAAGCCTGACTCAGCCCATGACCAACATGGCTTGACATGTCACTCTTTCCACTCATACCTTCATATCCCTACCATGTTGTCTCTATTTCCTTTTGAAAGTGGTCAAATCATCTTTTTGAAAAAGAGCGCTGACAACTCACTAGGAGTTTTCGTAGTACACTCCTTGTCCTTTATTCCTTTCCATAATTCATTATAATTTTGTTTAGATCATGCCTACCTTGCTTTCAACACCATGGTTCGTTAAAATATGCATTCGAGGATTTGATTTTAATGATTTTGTTAATGGTTTTAAAGATTTGAATGTTATCAAACTTCACACTACTGAAACTGCTAGTTCATACTAATTGTAGACATTGTTATCGGATCGACTGTTGAGGTGGATTTGGGAGCTAAGGTGGTCGTGGTGATATCCAAACTAGTTGCAGAGCCTTAGGTCATCATTACTCCTCCAGGTATTCTGTGGGATCCCTCCTTTGCATAGCGAATTTGTGTGTTAGTTGTTGGCTGAGTTTCAGTAGCGACCATCTCTGCAACTCGCTCCCTCCTTCATCCCTATCCATTCATATTTTCTCTCACACAGAACTATAGTCATTATCACCTAATTTTTAGTTATCTAGACACCCATTCACCTTGCTCCTGAGTGTTGAGTGCCCAAGCAAACATTTATTCCTTGTGTGTGCATTGCACTACCCAAAATCGTTGTTAAAACTTCGTTGCATTTCCCCTGCTTCCTCTTCTATTCGTATTGGAGTGTTTTTAACCTGGTTTTCAAAGACCATTGCAGTGGTTTCCTTCACCATATTGTTATTCTTCAGTTTGAGATCTGTAAAAATTAAGGGGAGGGAAAATTACAACTCTTTCTTTCCAAAAGCCATCAAAATAGTGTGAGTTAGAGGAGAATCCTAGGAAAAAGAAGAAATTGTTCACTATCATTCTCCCATTGAAGTCTGCCTCCATTTTCTCTCCTAGAATTCACTGCATTATAGCCTTTAACCTCTTATCTTGACCCATGGAGACACCTCAGAAGAAGAAATCTCACAAGGGAGGCACTATTGTCAAAACTTAACCCTTAGACATGCATTTATTCGAGGCAGAGCTAATGGTTATGGAAGTTTTTACAAGATCATCATCTCTCAAGGAGGCTATTGAAGCACAAGTCCAACCAAATGTTTCTATTATGAAGAGAAAGAGGGATGAGGGAAAAGGCATTGAGAAGCCTATTGAGGTGGTATATATAGCCCTTGTGCAAAAAAAAGATGAAGGTCCATGAAGAAGCCTGTTCGGACTATCAACATCAACACTCCACCTAGCAATCATACCTTCAAAACATTTATTAGGCAACTCATGGAATCTAGGAAGGAGGTTGCTCGCTTGAAATAAGAGGGTTTATCTAAAAGAATCACCATGAAGGAGCTCATGTATAATTACAACAACACTCTTGATTTGGAAATATTTGTAGCTAAAAGAGCTCTTCCTCTCCATAAATAGCTCAAGAACCTTTATAGGAAAAACATATATTTTCAGTCTCAGAACATAAAACTCAAAGAAGAGTTGCAACACTTCAAGGATGAGGTGGCTCAGAGGAATTTGAATGTGTTGGTTGAAGTTGGCATTGAAAAGGAGAAACCAATAGTGAAGAAAAGAACACCTTTAGTTAAGAAGCTTGTCACTACAAAAGGAAAGGATGGTGTTGTGCCAGAAAGAAGTCCTCCTTCCATAAGAAGGAGTTCCAGGTTGATGAAGTGATTGGGGGAACATAAGCTCCATTTTTTAGAATGGTCTCTTTTTGCAAGGGTAAGTGATCGAGGATGTATTATTTGTTTCCACTTATACATGATTTATAGGCTCCTAATGAATTTAGCTCAAGGTTTTTGTTCTTTTCAAAAGATTAGTCTCCTCATACAGAAAGAGCACAGTTATTCCATAGTGCCATGGTGCTACATAATTGTCTTTTTAGCATGTCCTTCCAGTTTTCTACCTACAATGATACCAAATCTCCTAAGACTGAACTTAGCGATGGCACTGTGAATTTCACAGGAATGCTACCAAATATCCTAAGCGGTGTAACGATGGCGCTATGTAATTCATAGATATATATTATAGTGGTGCTACTAAAATTTTTTTTATGACCGTCGCTACGAATTATGTAGGACCACTTCAGTATGGCGCTACCAAATTACACACAGAGGCTGAATTACACACAGAGATACATATAATCAATGCTACCAATTATGCAGGTCTGTTTTGGAGCTTTGCTATGAAATATGTAGAGTATTTTTTGAATGTGCTACAAAAACTCGCTACCCAATGCGCTACTGAATGATGCTACCAACTGGTACCTGGAATCAATGGGTTCGAGTTATCACTCTTGTGGGTGGCTAATGATGTGTAAAATCGCTAAGACCATAGGTGGAAACATGATGACAACCTCTACAGGACACTTGGCATGGAAAGGGATGTGCATCAATGAAGACATTGTCAGTTAAGAGTTTGTTGGATTGGTTTCCAACATTTTCCTTTTTTTTTTATCACAGTTGTTAGCACAACTGTTAGTTTGAATAACTAATTTAAATAATCCTATGGGAGGAAAGCCAACTCACACCTCTAGCTCTGGCCTTCCCTTTTTGTTTTAAATAGACATTATAAATTCTTAGTGGGTTCGGATGAGCTAGGATCCCTAATTGTAATATTTTGATTAAGCATACTGGTTCTTTGGTTATGTACTTGACTTGAGACTTTTTGATTAATATAAGTCAACTTTTCTTATTCCATATTATTGCCTCTTATACTGAAGTTTTCATTATTGAATGATTCACATGGGATTGTTGTAGTTGTATTATGATGAATATTTGATTATAGTGTTGTTATGATGTTCTTCAGTTTCCTTAAAATTTGAATTCAAGAAGATCTTGTGTTTGAGTTTTTCCTCCTTTGGCTGCTTGAAGACCTGATGTCCACAGGAAACCTCTACATTTACCTCACCAAATTCTTCCTTCTATTCACTTTTACTCCCACTCAGTGACTGAATTTTATCAAGACCTAAATTGCTTGTGCATGCTAGCCCATATTTCTGAGTTAGAACATTGTTATCATGAGTCTTATCCATTTGACCTTTTAAAACACTCATTTACATTTACACATAATTTGATGGGTACTGGGCTTATCCTCTCTACAATATGAGGGTGATTCCTAGTGCTAACATAACCTATGGAATATAGGGTTTCTGAATGGTCTTGAAAGTAGTTTCAAAAATTTCAACTTGGCATTTTCTCTATAACTTCTTTTTCAAAACTTTTCACACTGTGAAATTTTTTAGGGATCTGAGGAGACATGTTGAAGCACCTCCGGTAAAAATTTTAGAATAATACTTGTGAAATTTTATATGTGGCATGTTGTACAAGTGTTTTCTTGGTAAGAAGCAAAAAACAACAAGGTTTGGTAAAGTTACCATAAATTTCTTTTGGAAATTCAAATTTTAGTCAGACATGGTGAAGGAAGAAGCAACAAGTAGAATTGGTGAAGGTAATATGAATGTTATCATATTTTGATGAAGTTATAACTTAAATTTTGGTGTGGCTCAAACAAAGAGATTGGTGTCTCTTGATAAGTTGGTGCTTAGTGGTGGGAATTGGTGTCTCTAGTATATTTGTGTCTATGAAGATATGTAAGATTAGGTTGGTACCTAACATGATTTATACCAATGGGGTTGTGACATAGACCTATCGGCCCAAGGGCCGAGATCCACTCACAGGATCGTTCTTTAACCCCTTCGAACTGGATCAACTCTTTCAGATTCCCTGCTGGAATCTCCTTTCAAATCTATCCACAGGTCCTTTGGGAAGCTCCCCTGTGTGAATAGCACTAGGCATGAGCTCCTTTCTTCCCAAGTGACCACAACGCTATGAACAATGGCCTAACCCAAGGTCCTTTTCACAACTCGCAATATCACGAGTTCGTGAGTCGAGGCTCCCGACTCTTCCTTTTAAATCTCGAGATAACCGAAATGCCGATGCGGGTATGGCTCTTCCTTTGTCAGCACCTTCCTCATGCGACCACCGGATAGGCTAAGCGCTAGCACTTCTCGCTACTCACCATTTCACAAGTTCGAATGTCCAACCTTGGCACCTTTCTTTCACGAACCCCCAAGAGGCGATGTTGAATTTTCTCCTCTCGTTCTTGCTACTCGCGACTTCGTGAGTCGAAGGGTCGAGCTCATGTACACTTATCTTGAGAATCCTCGAGACGCGAGAAGTCAACGGAGTGTTGACTCCTTCCACTAGGTGACATGTGTCTGCCTATCTATTTCCTGGGCACACCTTGTGGTTCTGCCACATGTCTCTAATGCCTAACTTCGGCACTTCACGACTTCGCTTCCCGAAGTGCTACCTCTTTTGTATCCCGACACTCGAAGTGACAAGATCTTGAACTCCTCGCTACTCCTTATCGCAACTCGTGACTTCAGGACTTTTGGGACAAAAGTCTCAACTTCCTATCCATCGATATGACGAAATGATGAAATTCTGACACGTCGTCAAAATAGTCCCACAACGAAACTTCCCGCCTTTTTTTTGGATTTTTGGACTTTGTGACTTCGTGAATCTTGATGCTAATCTTTCAGCTCTTCAACCCACGAAACCCAAAAATGATATTACATGAGTGATCCAACAGTCCCTATTGGCTCAGATCCTACGACTGTCATAGCTCCTCGCGATTTCTCCACTCACGACTTGGAGAACCAAATCTTTGGACTCTCACTTTGCAAACCTCTAAGTTCACGAGATCCCTTGATCTTTGTCACTTGTCCTCTTCAAATGGATGGTCCCGATCTTCTTTCGACTTTGCCACTCGTGAGGTCGAAGGACTTCCTTCTCTGAACCCCAATGTTCGAATCCCCGATAGAGAGGATCTCGCGACACGTGTCCTCCTTCCAATGAATGACTCAGATTCTCTTCTCTATTTCGGGACTTCACCTTTCATGACCTTGCGAATCTTAATGCAAAGTTTTTAAACCTTCAACTCGCAAATTCACGAAATGAGATTACGTGAGTGATCCAACGGTCCTTGTCGACTTGGTTCCCACGGTCCGATTTCTCCCGAGATTTACACTTGAAGAATGCTTGCTGTAACTTCCCTACTCCTCTGCAAGATCTAATGACTTTTGGGACATCACGAATCCTCCACGGAGGATTACGACCATCCAATGAATCCTTAACAACTCCTGCGAAATGAACAAGTACACCTTCATGAAACTTATCCACCAGCAAACAACATCGCTGTGCCTCCTTCCGACACTTCAAGGAACTAACTCTTCTGAGATTTTATGTAAGGTAGCTAGAGAGGTAGTGGGGGGGCCTAGAGGGCCCATAGTGATAATAGTGGAGGTCATTCAATGTAAGGTAGAATAGGTCCACTATATTATTAAATAAGGCCCACTATGGTAGTTAGATATAATAAATGTAAGAGGACTTCTTAGAAGGTTCTACTTCTAGAAGATTCCTCCTCTAGAATGTTCTTAGGTGATGGTAGAACTATATAAAGGGGTTCAAGCAACGTAATGAGACATAAAGATAATTATTGTATGTGGAGCAGTATCTCAATAGGAGGATGCCCCCTCGAAGAGGCAAGTGAACAGGAGAAGATCCCTTCCATAATAGGATCCATTGTATGGTGTTGCCCTACCTTAAGGGTTTGATGATAATAAAGTTGTGATTTTCTATATTGTTCTTCTATATATTTTGTGGTGCTTTTGTATTCAGTTTTTGGAGATCTATTTTGGTTCTTAACAATTGGTATCAGAGCACTTTCCTTGGGCAGACATTGTGGGCAAATATTTTTTA
>ML822492.1:30349-43935 GCA_009831015.1 Picea engelmannii | reverse complement strand
TAGGCTAGGAAGGGCCTAACCACTTGAGTTATGTTTAGAACCAGTTAGGAACCTCCTCCTTGGATCAAAGATCTTTTGATAGAACCAAGAATTCGAGTTCAACCGCCTCCCAAACTCGAATGATTCTCCCCTTATTCTTCTCACCGGGCTAACTATTTACCCAGAATGGAGAGCGCTCCCTCAGAAGGGGCATCCGAGCGCTAGAACGCTCCAGAGAAGACCAAGGGAAGCGCCAGCGCTTCAAATTTGGGTAGCGCTTCTGCAAAGGGGTGGAGAAGCGCTACAACGCTTCTGAAGCATGGTAGAGGGGCGCCAGCGCTCCTCAGGTAGTTTTAGGGGAGCGTTCCCCTTCCAAACCCTTGATTAAGAAGCCTTCTTAGGTGTTAAGAGATGTTTGACTCCAGTGAACCAGTCTCTTCCTTTAAACCAATCATATAAGAGGTTTCAAGTGTCTCTTTAGTGTCGTCATTATGATAACATGACCCAATAACATTTGCGACACTTGCGACAAGTGAGAGGCATGTGGGACACTTATCCAGTTGAACAATTTTGAGGTGTAACACCTCTCTTCAGGTTTCATACATTTAAAATGAAATCATCCTTTCACGCATCAAAGCAAATGCATAACAAAGAGTAAACAAGCATGTATCAATCAGCATGTACAAACACAGAAATCAATTGAACACCATGAGTCTGAACTAAAGATCTTTGTATTAATCCAGAACTTCTGTACATGGGTTTTTACTCTACATAGCTCTCTGCTCCTTCTCTATGCTATCTTGATTGATTATGCTACTATTGTTACAATGATACAAGTGAGGGTGTCTATATACATTTTCCCTCCGGCTCCTAAAACTGTCTAATCTAAGAATTCAAAGCTACCTACTTACATTTACTAGCATAAATGCCTCTTAGTCCTTCAGACGAGAGAGGGACACTCAAGGTCTGATTACAATTTACAAGTATGCCCTTTCTTAATTGTTTCATTTATGTTTGGCGTATCAAACTTCAAAACATTTCAAACAATTCATCATGTGCCAAAATGCATTGGTGTTTTGTCCCACGCTCGCTTGTTGTTGTGATTCTCCTGCATCATACTCCCTCACTTGAAAATTTTCATGGGCTCATGTCCATGAGCTCTCACACGGTTTGTCCATGCTTTTGGATATCTTCTTCATTCTCTCAGCTGGCATATTCAACTGGATGTCCCTTCCATTTGACCAAGTATTCAAAATATTCCCTTCTTCTGGTCCTTTTGCTAACTCTTTTGTCCAGTATGATTTCCATCTGTTGCTTCTTTGTAGTTGGCATCTGTTTAGCCCAATGAACCTGTGGTTGTTCACTACCTGCTTCTGCTTCTTCAACTTTCTAAGGGTACAAATCTGAGATGTTGAATATCAGATAAATTCCGATCCCATCGGGTAATTCAATCTCATAAGCATTTTCCCCAAATTTCTTCAAGACCTTACATGGTCCGATCTTCTTCATCTTCAGTTTGTTATTTGTTCCCTTTGGGAACATTTCCTTTCTTATATGTGCCAGAATCAAATCACCAACCTCAAATTGAAGTTGTCTCCTATGTTGATTTTCTCTGTGCTTATACTCTTGGCTCGAGTTTTTCAATCGCTCCTTCACCTGGCTGTGAAGTTTCTTCATCGCTTCTGTGAAATCCTCTGCACTAACACTCCTAGTTGCATTCTGTTCTGAATCTCTTGATTTCGAAACTCCTCTTGGCTGCATCCCATAAACAATATGGAATGGACTCTGCCCTGTTCTTCTGTTTAGTGAGTCGTTATATGAAAATTCTGCCTGTGGCATAATATTGTCCCACTGATTGTGGTGTTCAGTCACCAAACTCCTCAACAAGTCTCCCAAACTTCTGTTCACAACTTTTGTCTGTCCATCCATCTAAAGATGATAATATGAAATGAATGAAAAGTTCGTTCCTAGCTATTTCCATAAGGTCCTCCAGAAGTGTCCCATGAACTTGGTGTCTCGATCCAAAACTATACTCCTTGGTAAGCCGTGAAGTCGAATGACCTCTTTGAAAAACATATTTGCAATGTGAGTTGCGTCACTAGTTTTCTGACACGGTATGAAGTGTGCCATCTTATAAAATCTATCCACTACCAAAAAGATTGAATCAAACCCTCTTTGTGTTCTTGGCAACCCCAATATGAAGTCCATGCTTACTGCATCCCATGGCCTCTATGGTATGGTTAACGGTTGATATAAGCTTGCATTATGCCTCTTCCCTTTTGAATGCTGACAAATTTTGCATCTGTCCATGAATATTTTGATGTCTGCTCTCATCCTGGCCAAAAATATGACTCGTTTAACTTTGAGAATGTCTTGTCATGATCGAAATGTCCAGCCAATCCTCCATCATGTTTCTCCTTCAACAGATTCTCCCTCATGGAGCATTTTGGAATACAAAGTTGATTACCCTTAAATAGTAATCCTTCCTAGATCATGTATTCTGTCCACTGGCTTTTGTCCCTGAGAATTGGATTCTCAGCTGCTTTATATGCCTCCTTAAAATCTGGATCATCTCTGTACATGTCCCTGAGATCATCAAAACCTAGTGTTTTGACTTTGAACTCCTGCAACAACAAACATTTCTTGCTCAAAGCATCAACAACTTTGTTAGCAGTTCCAGAAATATGCTTAGTTACAAAAGTAAATTTCTGCATGTATTCAACCCATTTAACATGTCTTTGGTTCAACTTCTCCTGTTGAGTCACAAATTTCAAAGCATGATTGTCACTGTATAAGACAAACTCCTTGGGGATCAGATAGTGTCTCCATTTCTTCAATGCTTGATTAATAGCATAGAACTCCTTCTCATACGTGGAGTATTTCACTTTCACTTCATTCAGATTCTCGCTAAAGTATGCTATTGTCCTTTTTTCTTGGCTCAAGACTGCCCCTATTGCAAATCCAATTGCATCACATTTTACTTGAAATGTCTTTTTAAAATCCAGCAACACCAAAATTGGTTGTTCCGTGATTTTCCTTTTCAACAAATTGAATCTTTTCTTAGCCTCTTCTGTCCAGTGAAAAGACTTGTGTATCTTCTTCACTGTGTCCATCATCGATGCACTAATTCCACTGAAATTCCTGATGAACTTCTTGTATAAACTAGCCAATCCATGAAAACTTCTCACCTCAAATATACTCTTCGGTGATGGCCAATTCTTAATCACCTCCACTTTATCTGGATCCATCCTCAACTTATCTGCAGAAATAACAAAACCCAAATAAATGAGATCTGTCTTCATGAATGAGGATTTCTTCATATTTATCAGCAACTTCTCTTGCTATAGCCTCTTCATGACTATAGCTAAATGTTTCAGATGCTCTGCCTCTGTTTTACTGAAAATCAGTATGTCATCAAGATAAACAATGAAAAATTTTCTGATGAAATCCTTCAGGACTTCGTTCATCAACCTCATGAAAGAACTTGACGCATTTGTTAAGCCAAATGGAATAACAAGCCATTCATACAACCCTTCATTAGTCTTGAAGGTTGTCTTCCATTCATCACCTTCTCTCATACAAATCTGGTGATATCCACTTTCCAAATCAATCTTTGAATTTTTTTTGGCTCCACTCAAGAAATCCATCAAATCATCCATCCTTGGCAATGGAAATATGTACCTGATGGTTATCTTATTGATTTACCTCGAGTCAGTACACATCATCCAGCCTCCATCTTTCTTCGGATTGAGCACTGTCGAAATGACACACAGACTCAAGCTTTCTCTAACCAACCCCTTGTCCATTAAATCTTGGACCTGTCTTTTGACTTCTTCATTCTCCTGCGGTGTCAATCTGTATGCTACTTTGTTTGGTAAACTAGCTCAAGGTATGAGATCAATATGATGACTTACACTTATGATCGGTGGCAACGAATGAGGTAGTTCGTCCACTACTATGCCAACAAACTCTTCCAACAGTTTCTGAACCTCTTCTGGTGAATCATCTACCCTTGTACTGGTTAAAACAATTTTAGGCTTCCTGACCATAATGAATTGCGGTTCCTCTTTCTTCTTAACCTCTGTAAGAAGTTCCTTCCCACTCACGAGCAATACAGTGTTTCTTACTTCAGGTTTCACCTCTTTATCTTTAATTGGAAGCAACATGTGAGTTCTCTCATTCTTCTCTAGGGTGTATGCATTTTTCCTCCCATCATGAATCACATTCCTATCATATTGCCATGGTCTACCCAACAATAGATGACAAACATCCATGGGTATGACATCACAGAGTATTTCATCCTTATACCCTCCTATTTTAAACTCAACTAAACATTGTTTAGTGACATTTACCTGATGTCCTTTTTGTAGCCACAAAACTCTATATGGACTTGGATGTTCAATCATCTCTAGCTCCAAATTTTCTACCATCTCTGTAGAAACAAGATTATATGTGCTACCACTGTCCACAATGACCTTGGATACCCAATATTTGGTCTTGCAAGTGGTCCGAAAACGTTTATTCCTTTGGACCATGTTAGTGCTCTGTAATTTTCCCAAGGATGTTCCTTTGGACAGTGTTAGCGCTCTGTAATTTGATAGAGGCAACATCAAAACCACTTCAAGTCTTGGATATAGCCCTCCAAGACTCAAAGAGGGATCTCTCTGTATGATTTAGTTTGGTTTGGAATAGGATATTAGGCTAGTTATGAGGGGTCAGGGTTTTTGGTTTTTTAAATGGTTGGTTTGGGACAAGAAGGAGGGCCATTGGGCGAATGGGGTCTATGCTTACATATATGATTAACTCTCAGATCTAGACGAATCTCCTACACAGGGCAAGGTAGTGGAAATGTTGGATTGAAATAAGTTTTAATGGTGTGAAATGAGGAAGAAATAGGGGAGGAAAAAATCCAGGCAAAGGAACAGTTAAGAATTCCTAAACTGAACTTTTAGAAGAGAAACATAAAAATTATCAAGAACCAGAAGCAGAGTATTTTCTCCAATAAATTCTGCTCTATTACTATCCTTTGACAATAAGAATTTGAAAAAAAGTGAAATGATAACCTGAAACACTTAACAGAGAAAGGAAACGCCACCAACATCTTGACACAAGAATCCTGATAACAGTTTTCTTATTTATGATTGATCATTTAAAGATTACAGACAAACATCCTCCTGGAAGAACAAACCCATGGTCCAGCAAAGGAAACAAAATACACCTCACAGGTCGAACCTATTTACATTAAAATCCTATGAATAAATAGGATAGATCTCCCAACCAGTTGTGTGAGTTGGTTTTAACCGCCTTGGCCAAAAATAGCCAAAAATCCTCCAAAATCTGGAACTGTCCGCCATGAAAGACGGGCCTAATTTATGCAAAAAATGGGTTCGAACAGACATTTGTTTCTCTTCAACTCCGATACCTGGGAAAACATTGAAGGAGTTTATTGTATATGGGCATGTTCTGGACAAAAACCTCCTTCGGTTTCACAAAATTCACCTCCATCTAGCCGTAACAACTCCTGCAAGATTGGAACTGTAACAGAAAAATCGAAGATTCGAAAAAAGAGGTTGAAAGACAACTTTGATTCTCCTTTCTCATGGTACCTATGAAAAAAATGAGAGAGGTTTTGTTCCTCATCCCATTCTGAGAAAAAACCTCTCTCAGATTTTGAAAATAGGTCTTCATTTGCCCAGAATCCATTTTGAAAGAAGACATACCGAAATAGGCAAAAATGGGCAAAAAATGAGAAAAGTGTTTTTTTTTTTTTGGGATGGGTGGTATTTCGGACCCCCCCTGAGGTGGTAAGCAGTTTTTTTTGGGGGGGTGGGTCCATTGGAATGTGAGAGAGACACCTGTCCGGGGGGTGGTAATGAAAAACCATCATTCCAGACCCCCCCCCCCCTCTCGTTAAACTCTGGATGGCGAGGGGGGGTCCAGAAAGTTTTATGACCATGGATTTATTTGTTTGATGTATGAGAGTGTAGGGGGTAGACTTAGGATAGTTTAGTTTTTAATTTTTTTAGTTTTTGTTTTTAATATTATTTTCATGTTTTATTTGTTATATTTTTTGTTTGTTTTTTAAATTTATTTTAATATATTTTATTTATATGTTTGTTTAAGTTTTGGTTTCTATTTTATTATGTTTTGTTTATATTTTTTATAATATTTGATTTGAATTTGATTTGAATTTGTTTTATTACTTTTTATTTTATATATTTTATTTTGTTTATTAGTTTTTCTTTTTATATGTTTTATTTAATCTAAAAAACTAACCTAGTTACTAACCTAACTATATTATTAATCATTAATTAATTAATTAATTAGTAATTAATTTATTATTAATTAGTCTAACATAAAACTAACTATACTAAACTTATTACTCACATTATTAATTAATATAATCATTTGTTTATTATCCTAAGTGGGTTTATTCGTGGACAGGTGATGGACGAGATGTGGCTTACGGATGAAAAGACAAGGGAATGAGTGGCACTGAGGTGGTTGAAGAATGCAAAAAAGGTGATGGAGGATAGGGTGCAATGGATAGATGACACGTTGGGATAGGGCCCGCCAAAGAAAAATGCCTCATTTTGGACCCCCCCCCCCACCGTTAAAGGAAAAACGGTCTGGGGGGGGGGGTCCAGAATTCAATCTCAGCCATTAATGAAAGCGCTGGTGCTTCAGCCGTTCAGATGTGTGCCTTTGTTATCTCCGATTCCAGACCCCCCCCTGTCATTGAAGGTATAACGGTCGGGGGGGTTTGAAAAAAATTGTGAACCATATATCTTAGCACCATCTTCTCAACCGTTCATTTATGCGTTGTCTTTACTCTATGAGCGCAAAGTCGTATTTGCTCCAAAACTTAGGATAAGTGCATTATGTGGATTTTGTGCACCGTTTCCCTTGCTTTGGTCTCCATGGGACTAGGAAAAACCACTCAGCATCAACAACCATGAATTTTCTTTTCTTTTCCTTGAAAATAATTTGTAGAGATGAAATATTATTTGCAAGCCAATATACACCCAAAGTGAAAAATTTCTAGTCACCAGATGATACTATGAATTATAGGGTTATAACAGTGGCTCCACCTGGGGATGGCATCTTCTTTAAGGAGGTGTTAAGAACCATAGACCTCTAAACATGCAGACCAGTGCTTTATCCATTGGGCTGATCCCAAAATCTTATTCTGCAACCTGTACCTATTTTGATCTTGCAACTGAAACCAAATTAAGATAAACACTGCTGAAAAAGAGATGCTCAGAATGTTGATCTTATTCAAAACTGCTACCTACCCTACACTACTAACAATTTCATCATTATAAATGATACAATAATGTCAATGCAGCCAATCAAGCAGTTGTTGAGACCAGAGGACTGTTTGACTACTCGTTAGCACAGTGAAAAAAGTGCAGCTTGACCTTTTGCCCATAGACTCAAAACTGCAATGTGTAAAGGCCACTACTAAAAACGTGATTGATATTTACCATAGAGACCTCGACAATCTTGAAGAAAAAAAGTACTGCCAGAGACAGATTGAGGCTCTACAGTGAAAAAATTCTCCATATAGGTAGCTATAGGATCAAGGTAGAAATGACATGTTCCTTGATTTTTGGATTCCGCCAAGTGAGCAACATGATTTGGCACTGTATCTATGTCTTTTTCATCCTCGTGCATTTCTTGACATGGCTGCAACTGCTCTGATGGGCTTTGTAATATGACTTATGTTGAAAAAGACAATGAAGCTGACTGCCTGATCATGTCAATATCATAACAACATTTTATCCCATAGTTGGATGATGAAAAAAAGCTTTGACAACACAAGTCATCCAACACATTTGATATTGGATCATATAGAAATTGAACTAACTATTGCATTGGTTCCACTGCAACTTCTTGATTTTCTGTGTATTTATCCTTTAGCATATACTCAAGATTCTTTTTTAAAAAATGAAATGAATTAAAGCATAATGGTACAGAGTTTTTTTGAATTAACTCAAAATTTGTTCCAGGCTCTAAGCTTTCATCAGGAATTTGAAAATCAATGTAGGTCAAGGGTTGCGATTTTGGGTTTAGAACAACCTCCACATCAACAATGACATCTTCACCTAGTTGATCAGAAAATTCTCCCTCTCTATTGTTGACAACTTGCTTACAATTTCTTCTCAAAAATTGAAAAGAAGAGGGACATAAGGGCAAAAATATTTTTCCCTTACTCTGAAATTTTCTGTCTCTTCCTCATCGCTATCATGACTGTTGTGCAAGGGATGATTGTCATATTTGAACTGTAAATGATCTTTTTCCTCCCATTCATATGTGGTTGATTTCTTTGAACAGTCCATATCTATTTCAGCCCCATGATCATCATCATACTGATAGCACTTGGGTAGATTATCCAAGTGAGAAATTCCATCCAACATGCACATCATGTCAGGAGAATCTTCCACCACTCTCTGATTTTGAACTTCATCTTCGACTGCATCGTGAACTGAATACATGAAAGAATCATTATCCAAACCCTGGTATCAAGGATGAACAACAACATGTTTGGGAACAATGACCTTTTCTTTCTCTAAAATCAATGGAACATGGTGTCATGGGAAAACAATCTCATCTTTCGTGTTGATCCTCTGCATCATCTCTTCCATGGCACTAGCCAAACTATCCAATTTAGCTTCTGAAGATTTCATCTGCTCCTTTTCTTTGTTCTTTACTTTTGACCTTTTGATCAGCAAGTTGGCATCCACAACAACTGCAACCTTTTTCATTTCTTCAAGACTTACAATGTTCCTTTCTCTTAACTGAAATGTCATCTCAGGATTGAAGGCATCTGGGTAATGCAAGTGAGCTGATCTTGGGGTTGGATTTATATCAATAGGTATTGCATGATATACCTTATTGAATCTGAATGAAAAATGATGTATTGTCTCCCCTGGATTTCTTTTCAAGTGGTCGTACTCTTCTAGGATGAGGAAAACATTTCCCATGACCACTCACCTATCTAGGAAAAGTTGCATAAACTGATGAAAATTTTTGATGTTTGCAACTGGGAGGTTTTTAAACCAATTTTTAACTTTGCCTTGAAAAGACAGGGAAAAAATCCTGATACAGACATCGTCATCTTTGACCTCATAAAGGTCAAGGAAATCCTCAAGGTTTTGAATATGTTTTTCAGTAGTGATCTTCCCATTATCTCCATCAAACTTGGGCAGATTATTGATGTAATTGACAGGGAGGTCATGGAGAATAGGAGGCAAATCTAGAGGCTTGTATCGATCTGGGACTTTTGAAAGCACATGAGATGAAGCAAGAGGCTCACAACCATCCAGAGGTTTAGCAAGAGTAGGAGATAAAGCAGGAGGCTTATGTCTCACTAGGGTTTCTACAGGTGGATCTGGGAGGTGCACAGGTGTATGAGTATGTACATAATCTACAATTGGGGATATGATCTCTTGAGGCTCATCAATCAACAGGTGGTCAATGTAATCTTCAGCAATATAATTTTGATCAGGCTTAGAATAAGACAAAACATAATTGCAGATAAAACCAAAGATGTCTTGAATGCAATTTGAGCTTGAGTACCTGGTTTTTCTAGGCTGCTTGGCCATGCTCTAGGTTCTTCCTCTAGTGGAGTCTTTGAGTCAACACTGTTTGGAGCTGGTTGGAGTCACCAGGTGAATGATCTCAGCCTTATGGTGTCTGGTCACTGTCCACCATCAATGATCAGATCTGGAGCTTTGAAGTGTACTACTGGGGAGAGTCCCCAGTATGGTCGCCATTCTGTTAGCGCTCTGTAATTTTCCCAAGGCTATTATGGCAGTCACAGAGGCAACATCAAAACCACTTCGAGTCTTGGATCTAGCCCTCCAAGACTCAGAGAGGGATATCTCTGTATGATTTAGCTTGGTTTGGAATAGGATATTATTCTAGTTATGAGGGGTCGGGGTTTTTGGTTTTTTAAATGGTTGGTTTGGGACAACAAGGAGGGCCATTGGGCGAATGGGATCTGTGCTTACATATATGATTAACTCTCAGATCTAGACGAATCTCCTACACAGGGCAAGGTAGTGGAAATGTTGGATTGAAATAAGTTTTAATGGTGTGAAATGAGGAAGAAATAGGGGAGGAAAAAAGCCAGGCAAAGGAGAAGTTAAAAATTCCTAAATTGAACTTTTAGAAGAGAAACATAAAGATTATCAAGAACCAGAAGCAGAGTATTTTCTCCAATAAATTCTGCTCTATTACTATCCTTTGACAATAAGAATTTGAAAAAAAGTGAAATGATAACCTGAAACACTTAACAGAGAAAGGAAACGCCAGCAACATATCGACACAAGAATCCTGATAACAGTTTTCTTATTTCTGATTGATCATTTAGAGATTACAGACAAACATCCTCCTGGAAGAACAAACCCATGGTCCAACAAAGGAAAAAAAATACACCTCACAGGTCAAACCTATTTACATTAAAATCCTCTGAATAAATAGGATAGATCTCCCAACTAGTTGTGTGAGTCGCTTTTAACCACCTTGGCCAAAAATAACTGAAAATCCCCCAAAATCTGGAATTGTCCGCCATGAAAGATGAGCCTAATTTCTGCAAAAAATGGGTCCGAACAAACATATTCTTCTCTTCAACGCTAACACTTGGGGAAAAAATGAAGTATTTTATTGTAGATGGGCATGTGATGGACAAAAAACTCCTTCGGTTTCTCCAAATTTTCCTCCAGTTGGCCATAACAGCTCCTGCAAGATCGGGACTGTAACAGAAAAATTGAAAATTCGAAAAAAGAGGCTGAAAGACAGCTTTGATTATGCATGCTCATGGCACCTGTACAAAAAATGAGAGAGGGTTTTGTTCTTCAGCCCGTGCTAAGAAAAAACCTCTCTCAGATTTTGAAAATCTATTTTCATTTTCTTAGAATCCATTTTGAAAGGAGACGTACTGAAATAGGCAAAAATGGGCGAAAAATGAGAAAAGTGTTTTTTTTTTTGGGATGGGTGGTATTCCGGACCCCCCCTGAGGTGGTAAGCGTTTTTTTTTTTGGGGGGGGGGGTCTGCTGGCATGTGAGAGCGACACCTGTCCAGGGGGTGGTAATGGAAAACCATCATTCTGGACCCCCCCCTCTCATTAAACTCCAGATGGTGAGGGGGGGGGGTTCGGAAAGTTTTATGACTGTGGAGTTATTTGTTTCATGTATGAGAGTGTACGGGTGGGTAGACTTAGGATAGTTTAGTTTTTAATTTTTTTAGTTTTTTTTTTTAATATTGTTTTCATGTTTTATTTGTTATATATTTTTTGTTTGTTTTTTAAATTTGTTTTAATATATTTTATTTATATGTTTGTTTAAGTTTTGTTTTGTATTTTATTATGTTTTGTTTATATTTTTTATTATATTTGATTTGTATTTTATTTTAATTTGTTTTATTACTTTTTTTTATATATTTTATTTTGTTTATTACTTTTTCTTTTTATATGTTTTATTTAATCTAAAAAACTAACCTAGTTACTAACCTAACTATATTATTAATCATTAATTAATGATTGATTTATTATTAATTAGTCTAACATAAAACTAAATATACTAAACTTAATACTAACATTATTAATTAATATAATCATTTGTTTATTATCCTAAGTGGGTTTATTTGTGGACGGGTGATGGGCGAGATGTGGCTCAGGGACGAAAAGACAAGGGAATGAGTGGCACAGTGGTGGATGAAGAATGCAGAAAAGGTGATGGAGGATCGGGCGCAATGGATGGTTGACACGTTGGGACAGGGGTTGCCAAAGAAAAATGCCTCATTCTGGACCCCCCCACCGTTAAAGGCAGAAAGATCAGGGAGGTATGGAATTCAATATCAACCATTGATGAAAGTGCTAGTGCTTTAGCTGTTCAGATGTGTTCCTTCGTTATCTCTGATTCTGGACCCCCCCTGTCATTAAAGGTAGAACGATCGGGAGGGTCCGGAAAAACTTGTAAACTGTAGATCTCAGTGCCAGCTTCTCAACCGTTCGCTGTCTTTACTCTGTGAGCACAAAGTCGTATTTGATCCAAAACTTAGGATAAGTGCATTACATGGATTTTGTGCACTGTTTCCCTTGCTTTGGTCTCCATGGGGCTAGGAAAAACCACTCAGTGTTAACAACCATGAATTTTCTTTTCTTTTCCTTGAAAATAATTTGTAGAGATAAAATATTATTTGCAAGCCAATATACACCCAGAGTGAAAAATTTCTAGTCACCAGATGATACTATGAATTATAGGGTTATAACAGACCGAACTCTCCACCTCCTTCTCTGGCGTTAAGAGAACTTTTCGCATCATCAATGATCTTCCACCTTCAGCATCCTCTGCCTCAACATTCCACCTCTGTGCTTCTGTGATGTGAGTTTCACCACCTTCTTTCTTTTTGTTTGGACACTCATAAGACTTATGTCCAACCTTTCCACATGTGAAGCATTTCACCACTCCACCTCTTCCTCTTCCTCTACCTCTGGTACGAGGAAAAATGTTTCCATCAACATATTGACCTCTTTATTCTGTATGATTCCCTCTCTGTTGGCTTCCACCTTTCTCAGTTTGAGTCTGAGGTTTCTTCCACTCTTCTTTGGGTTTCTGATTTCTATCTTGGGCAACTGATTTGCCTTTGGCTTGACTTCTACCTCGGCCTCTTTGACCTTGTTTTTGGCTCAGCTTCTCTTCAGCTTTTAGAGCTATCTGATAAGCATCTTCCATCGTTCAGATGGTCATCATGCTCATCTCATCCTAAATGTCGTATCTCAAACCATTCATGTACCTGCCAACTTTTTCATCATCACTTTCACAATGACTTGCCCTGATGTTCAACCTGTAGAATTCTTCAGTGTACTCCTTCACTATCATCAGCTTCTGTCTCAAATTCTACATTCTCCAAAACAGAGTAATCTGGTAATCCCTGGGAATGAATTTCGCCTTCATCTTCGCGATCATCCTATCCCAACTCTTGATTTTCTGTTTTCCTTTGCAACATCTGTCAGCTTGTAGCTCATCCCACCACAATGCTGCATGTCCTTTAAGTCTTGTGACAACATGTTTGACCTTTTTGTATTCCTCGACATATTCATAGTCAAAATATGTGTCCAGAGCTCTAATCTAGTCTAGAATCTCTTCAACATCCAGGTTTCCTTCATATACTGGAATATCCATTTTTTCTCTAGCATCCATCCTTGCAACAACCCTAATCAGGCGTTCATTTGCTGCATCCTCTGCTGCAACTTCTTCTCCTTCATGTCCAGCTTCATCTTCACTTTCAAATTCACTGACATATCCAACAACGATTGTATGCCTCTATGCTGTCTCCATGTCCTCGAGTTTGGCACGTAGGTCATGCATCTATCTTTCCATGGCTGGATCAGGCATCTGCCTACCCCTTCTTCTCGACATTTCCCTCTCCTCTAGCGGATCAGGTGTTTGCCTGTCTCTTCTTATCGACGACATGGTGAATCTTTCTTTTCCTTGCTACAGAAAGCAAAGAAATATTTCTGGGCTCTGATACCACACTGATGCAGACCTATCAGCCCAAGGGCCAAGATTCGCTCACAGGATTGTTCTTTAACCCCTTC
>ML822492.1:0-30299 GCA_009831015.1 Picea engelmannii | reverse complement strand
GGCTCTTTCAGATTCCCTGCTGGAATATCCTTTCAAATCTATCCATAGGTCCTTTGGGAAGCTCCCCTGTGCGAAAAACACTAGGCACGATCTCCTTTCTTCCCAAGCAACCACACCACTATGACCAAGGGCCTAACCCAAGGTCCTTTTCGCAACTTGCAATCTCGCGAGTTCGTGAGTCAAGGCTCCTGACTCTTCCTTTTAAATCTTGCGATACCCGAAATGCCGATATGGGTATATCTCTTCCTCTGTCAACACCTTCCTCACGTGACCACCGGCTAGGCTAAGCGCTAGCACTTCTCGCTACTCACCACTTCGCGAGTTCGAATGTCCAACCTTGGCACCTTTCTTTCACGAACCCCAGAGAGGGGATGTTGACTTTTCTCCTCTCGTTCTCGCTACTCGCGATTTCGTGAGTCGAAGGGTCGAGCTCACATACACTTATCTCACAAATCCTCGAGATGCGAGAAGTCAAAAGAGTGTTGACTCCTTCCACTAGGTGACATGTGTCCGCCTATCTATTTCTCGGGCCCACCTTGTGGTTCTGCCATGTGTCTCTTATGCCCAACTTCGGCACTTCACGACTTCACTTCCTGAAGTGCTACCTCTTTTGTATCCCAACACCCAAAGTGCCAAGATCCCGAACTCCTCACTACTCCTTATTGCAACTCACGACTTTAGGACTTTCGAGACAAAAGTCTCAACTTCCTATTTGTCGATATGCCGAAATGATGAAATTTCGACACGTCGTCAATGCGGTCCCACAACAGAACTTCCCGCCTTTTTTTTGGATTTTCTGACTTCACGACTTTGCGAATCCTGATGCTAAGATTTCGACTCTTCAACCCAAGAAACCCTGAAATGAGATTACATGAGTGATCCAATGGTCCCTGTTGGCTCAGATCCTACGGTTGTCCTAGCTCCTCGTGATTTTGCCACTCGTGACTTGGAGCACCAAATCTTTGGATTCTCACTTTGTGAACTTCCGAGTTCGCGAGATCCCTTGATCTTTGCCACCTGTCCTCTTAAAATAGATGGTCCCGATATTTTCTTGACTTCGCCACTCGCAAAGTCAAAGGACTTCCTTCTCTGAACCCCGATGTCCGAATCCCCAATAGAGAGGATCTCGCGACACGTGTCCTCCTTCCAACGAACGGCTCAGATTCTCTTCTCTTTTAGAGCTATCTGATAAGCATCTTCCATCATTCAAATGGTCATCATGCTCATCTCATCCTAAATGTCATATCTCAAACCATTCATGTACCTGGCAACTTTTTCATCATCACTTTCACGATGACCTGCCCTGATGTTCATCTTGTATAATTCTTCAGTGTACTCCTTCATTGACATCAGCTTCTATCTCAAATTCTGCATTCTCCGAAACAAAGTAATCTGGTAATCCCTGGGAATAAATTTCACCTTCATCTTTGTGATCATCCTATCCCAACTCTTGATTTTTTGTTTGCCTTTGCAACATCTGTCATCTTGTAGCTCATCCCACCACAATGTTGCATGTCCTTTAAGTCTTGTGACAACATGTTTGACCTTTTTTTCTTCCTCAACATCTTCATAGTCAAAATATGTGTCCAAATCTCTAATCCAGTCTAGAATCTCTTCAACATCCAGGTTTCCTTCATATACTGGAATATCCATTTTTGCTCTAGCACCCATCCTTGCAACAAACCTAATCAGGTGTTCATTTGCTGCATCCTTTGCTGCAACTTCTTCTCCTTCATGTCCAGCTTCATCTTCACTTTCATATTCACTGACATCTCCAACATCGTCTGTGCACCTTTGTGTTGTCTCCATGTCCTCGAGTCTGGTGCGTAGGTCATGCATCTCTCTTTCCATGGCTAGATCAGGCATCTGGCTACCCCTTCTTCTCGGCATTTCCCTCTCCTCTGGTGCATCAGGTGTTTGCCTGTCTCTTCTTCTCAGCGTCATGGTGAATATTTCTTTTCCCTACTACAGAAAGAAAATAAATCTTTCTGGGCTCTGATACCACACTGATGCAGACCTATCGACCCAAGGGCCAAGATCTGCTCACAGGATCGTTCTTTAACCCCTTCGAACCGGATCGGCTCTTTCAGATTCCCTACTAGAATCTCCTTTCAAATCTATCCACAGGTCCTTCGGGAAGCTCCCCTGTGCGAACAACACTAGGTACGAGCTCCTTTCTTCCCAAGTGACCACACCGCTATGACCAAGGTCCTTTTTGCAACTCACAATCTCACGAGTTTGTGATTCGAGGCTCCCAACTCTTCCTTTTAAATCTCACAATACCCGAAATGTCAATACGGGTATGGCTCTTCCTCTGTGAGAACCTTCCTCATGCGACCACTGGCTAGGATAAGAACTAGCACTTCTCACTACTCACCACTTCGCGAGTTTGAATGTCCAACCTTGGCACCTTTCTTTCACGAACCCTTGAGAGGCGATGTTGACTTTTCTCCTCTTTTTCTTGCTACTCACGACTTCGCGAGTCGAAGATTCGAGCTCACATACACTTATCTCGTGAATCCCTGAGACGCAAGAATTCAATGGAGTGTTGACTCCTTCCACTAGGTGGTGTGTGTCTGCCTGTCTATTTCCCAGGCCCACCTTGTGGTTCTTCCATGTGTCTCTTATGCCCAACTTTGACACTTCGCGACTTCGCTTCTCGAAGTGCTACCTCTTTTGTATCCCGACACCTGAAGTGTCAAGATCTTGAACTCCTCACTACTCCTTATCGCAACTCGTGACTTCGGGACTTTCGGGACAAAAGTCTCAACTTCCTATCCGCCGATATGCAGAAATGACGAAATTTCGACACGTCGTCAACGCGGTACCACAACAGAACTTCCTGCCTTTTTTTTGGAGTTTCGGACTTCGCAACTTCACGAATCCTGATGCTATGATTTTGTCTCTTCAACCCACGAAACCCCAAAATGAGATTACATGAGTGATCCAACAATCCCTGTTGGCTCAGATCCTACGGCTGTCCTAGCTCCTCGCGATTTTGCCACTCGCAACTTGGAGCACCAAATCTTTGGACTCTCACTTTGCGAACCTCCGAGTTCGCAAGAACCCTTTATCTCTGCCACTTGTCCTCTTCGAATGGACGGTCCCAATCTTCTCGTGACTTCGCCACTCACGAAGTCGAAGGACTTCCTTCTCAGAACCCCGATGTCTGAATCCCCAATAGAGAGGATCTCGTGAAACGTGTTCTCCTTCCAACGAATGGCTCAGATTCTCTTTGCCTTTCATGACCTCACAAATCTTGGTGCAAAGGTTTTAAACCTTCAACTCGTGAATCCATGAAATGAGATGACGTGAGTGATCCAACGGTCCTTGTCAACTTGGATCCCATGGTCCAATTTCTCCTGAGCTTTACACTTGAAGAATGCTTGCCGTAACTTCCCTGCTCCTCTGCAAGATCTGACAGCTTCCGGGACTTCCCGAATCCTCCATGAAGGATTTTGACCGTCTAATGCATCCTTAACAACTCCTGCGAAATGAACAAGTACGCCTTCACAAAACTTATCCACCAGCAAACAACATCGCTGCGCCTCCTTCCGACACTTCAAGGCACTAACTCTTCTGATCTTTTACCACAAACTTCGAGTCTTCAAAAAGACTCCTGCACGCACTCCTTGCGGAAATTCTTCAAATACTTCCAAGCATTTGAACCTCTTCGACTTTGCGCACTCTCTGCGACAACAATCTTTCAACAATTTCGCTCAGGTTGTAACTCTGAGACTTCACTTGGCCTGCGCACTCCTTGTACGGCTCCTGTGCTTAACTTGCACTTCTGCGAGAATGAGAACAATGATATCCCTCCTGAGCTTGCAAAGATGAACTTTGACTTCTGTCAACGCACACCTTGTGGACAATTTCACTACACTTCTTCTAGGAAAGCTCTTGCTCAGACAGAGAAACAATTGAAACTCATTTCCTTACTCTCCCTCTCTTTAGATTTCAGACATTTAAAATGAAATCATACATTCATGCATCAAAGCAAATGCATAACAGAGAGTAAACAAGAATGTATCAATCAACATGTACAAACACGGAACGCAATTGAACACCATGAGTCTGAACTAAAGATCTTTGTATTAATCCAAAACTTCTGTACATGGGTTTTTACTCTACATAGCTCTCTGCTCCTTCTCTATGCTCTCTTGATTGATTATGCTACTAAAGTTACAATGATACAAGTGAGGGTGTCTATATCCGTTTTCCCTCCGGCTCCTAAAACTGTCTAATCTAAGAATTCAAATCTACCTACTTACATTTACTAGCATAAATGCCTCTTAGTCCTTCAGACGAGAGTGGGATGCTCAAGGTATGATTACAATATACAAGTACACCCTTTATTAATTGTTTCATTTATGTTTGGCATATCAAACTTCAAAACATTTCAAACAATTCATCATGTGCCAAAATGCGTTGGTGTTTTGTCCCACGCTCGCTTGTTGTTTTGATGCTCCTGCATTAGGTTGGTTTCTACAAATATATGTAAGAGTAGGTTGGTGCCTACTAGAGTTTGTACTAGTGGGGATTTTTATGTCTAGTAGATTGGTGTCTGCGAATATTTGCAAGAGTAGGTTGGTGCCTACTAGGATTTGTACTAGTGGGGATTGGCATCTCTAGTAGGTTAGTGTACACAAATAACGATAAAGATAAGTTTTATGGTTTTCTCCCAAAAGGGTTTTCACATAAATATTTTTTTCCATGTTGTGCAATTGATAGATATCATATGTGATTTTTTTCTTATGGTTGATGAATCTTTGAAAGAGTGAAAATTTGTGTTATACTGATTCACCCCCCCTTCTTAGTATAAGTACATCATAAATAATTGGTATCAGAGTAGGTTCCTTATAAAATAGTCTAACCACTAGAAGGTAGATCTCAATAGCACACAGGACTAGTCAAGAAGGTTTCTCCACAAATAGGGCTCCATTGTTTGACACAAAAAACTATGAATTCTAGAGCATAAGGATGAAAGCATATAAAATGGCTCTTGGGTTTGATATTTGTCAATCAATAATGATTGGTTATAAATCCCCAACGATGCCACCAATACATATGGTTGAGAAGAATCCTAGTAAAAATAATGCAAATGCCTTGAATTCCATCTTGTGTGATTTATTAGAAGATGAGTTTGTTAAGGTTATGCATTGTGAATTGGAAAAGGAAAATTGGGAAAAGCTTCAAAATATCTATGAAGGCAATGACAAGTTTAAGAAGGAAAAGATCCAAACTCATAGACGGTAATTCAATATTTTTAAAACAAAAGACGAAGAAAATGTTGTAGCCTGTATCCTTTACATGGACAAAATTGTCAACACCATCAAAGGACTTGGTTAAAAGTTTGATGAACCAATGATTGTACATTTGTTTTAAGGTCACTCACCTCAATATTTGAGGCCAAAGTTTCCACCATTGAATAAATGAAGGATCTTGATTCATTTACAATGGATGAATTGCATGGGATCCTCACAGAGTATGAAATCGGAACATAGAAAGAAAATCCATCAAAGAAAGAAGGATCCTTCAAAGGCTCAAATAAGACAAAGAACCGAGAGAATGAATCAAGTGATAACTTCGACAATGAAACTGATGCAAAGGAAACACATTTTTTTGAGAAAAATTAAAAAAGGGATATGGAAAATACAAAGGTAAGATGCCCTTTAAACGATTTAATTGTAGAAAAGTATGACATTTTGCTGCTAAGTGTCAATATGAAAATAATGAAAGTAGTGATGATGAATAAAACCATAACGTAAAGAAAGGGAGAAAAAAAATAACCACAAACAAAAAAAGCATGAAAAGAAGAAAGACTCATATAAGTAGAAGAAGAGTCTCTACTCAAAAGGGGTTAGTGACTTGTCTAAAGAAAGTAGTGAAAGTAGTCTCGATAGTGATGGAGAAGAAACTCTCGTTATTGAAATCAAAACAAATATTAATGAAGACAAAGAGAAAGAAATGTTGGATTTAGAATACGAGGAAAATGATGAAATAGATGGGAAAGTGGATCTTGAAGAATAACTCATGTGTTCCTTAAGTTCAATAAATAATCTTAGCAAAAGGAATTTGAAATAAAAAGAGCACTTGCAGAAATATGAAGAAGAGGATCGTGATTCAAAATCCAAAATGTCACAAAGCCTTGAAGAAATATAAAAGACTATCATGAACCTAAAGGTTCAGTTAGAAGATGCAATAAGGATAGAAGAAGCGGTGAGAATCCAACTGAAGGAAAA
Organism: Picea engelmannii; assembly: GCA_009831015.1. Classification (NCBI taxonomy): domain Eukaryota; kingdom Viridiplantae; phylum Streptophyta; class Pinopsida; order Pinales; family Pinaceae; genus Picea; species Picea engelmannii. The sequence goes on along the minus strand of ML822492.1, from coordinate 24,057 downwards.
AGGAAGAAAACTATGAAAATATGGAATATGAAATTGTTTCCTTAAGAAAGGAACTAGAGAAAACAACTATTAAGTTGAATAAAAGATTGAAGTTTGAAAAGAGTATCGAAACCTTAGATAATATCATCAATTGTCAAAGGTCTCCATTTTTTAATACTCATCTTGGATATCATGTTATTGTTGCCTCCCTATCTACACCTAACCTTGCTACAGCCAGGGAAGTTTTATTTGTTGTAGGTGGAGTTTAGACTGGTTTTCCAAAAGAGTAACCTATTGTTGATTGTGTTGAATTGATTGAAGAGTTACATGTTCCTCAAATGCCAAAATTTGAGGATGCTATTATAAATGACATTGTTGTTGATATGTTGTGTTGTTATACTCCTGTAATTTAACTTGACCCAAAGACTACTTCCTCTTATCAACCAATCCAAAAATATATTCCCTATCATCATTATCACCATAAAAATCAAAGGAATGGAAATAATTCTTTTAGATCTTTGCATAAGAGATGTGAAAGACATAATTTTGGACTAGTACTAACTACCTAGATAGATTGTGGTCGGATTGATGGATGGTTGTAGAATCATTTGAGCATATGTTTGAGGACTTCATATTATTGTGTATCATCGAATGTACAATCATGCATCATTCCTCTTACTTAATACTTATTTCCTTGGAAGTGGTCGACCAAGGATCGAGCTGACATTACAATCAACTGGAGTTTTGATTGAGTATTTGATGATTGAGTTTTGATTGGGTTGTCCATCAATTTGAATTTTTGATGAGAACCGTTGTTGGTACTTATTGATCCCTAAGGGGTGAATACTTGAATTTGTTGATATGCAAACCCAATTGATGTCTTCTTGTTGAATTGACTATCTCTTGTTGAATGGAATTAGATTTGTTGAGACTGACCAAACCATGTTTGACTCTTGTAGGAGATGTACTAATGCTTATGTTGGGTACATAGATTGGTGAAAGTGTTCATAATTTTTCAGGAGTGTTGTTGTACCTTGTTTGAGTAGTTTTTACAGTTGAAATAAATTAAAAGGGGAAAATGTGTGCTATGTGATTTTTCTTCCTCTGAACTGAGTTTTCTTAAGATAAAATTGAATATATTTAGAATGGAAGATTGAGCACTAGTCATCACACCCATGATCACATGATGTAAATTGAGAAAATATGACGAATCTCCAGAAGAAAATCAAACATTATACATGTCAATGTTTGGAAACCTACTATATGTGATAATGTGAAGACCAGGCATTATGCAAGTAGTAGGACTGGTTTCACGATTTCAAGTTGCACAAAAATAAACTCATGTGCAAGAAGTGAAAAGAATATTCAAATATATAAAGGGCACCTCGTAATTCAACTTGTGGTACTCAAGAGGTGAACATTTTTTATGCAGGAGCATCGCCAACTCAGCAAGTGAGTCAGCACATCAAGCGAAGGATCAACTGGAATAAACAAAATCAAACTTTGAAAAGAGCTTTGGGAATGTAGCGCAAGTCTTAAATGAACCTTTATGAAGGAGCGCCTTTAGTATGATGTATCATACCTTGAGCCATACGCTCTTGTTTGAAATAGATAGGAGGCATTTATTATATTTAATGTAGGTAGATAGATGTTTAAGTCTAGATTAGACAATTTTAGAGTCTGAGAGGGAAAATGGATATAGGCACCCTCACTTGTACATTGTAACATTATTCAGAATTAACATTCAGAAGAGAGGAGCGAGCAGAGAAGTCTGTGAAGAACACCCATGTATAGAAGATTGACTTAATAGAATGGAGTTCTATTTCAATTTCATGGTTGTTGTTGTTTTCTCTGTGTAAATGTCATGCTCATGAATGTTTTGGTTTCTGGTTATGGATTTGCTTTGTACATGTTGTGCATGCGATTTCAGGGTTTTTAACTAAGGTCTGAGAGAGAAGAGGATAAGTTTCAATTGTTTCTCTGCCTGAGTCAGGAGATTCCTGCATAGAGTGCAGTTGAATTCATCCGCATAGAGTGCGTTGATGAGGCTCGATAGGTAAACCCTTATTCTCATTCACCCAGAAGTTGATGTGGGTTGGTAGAGTTTGTGCAGGAGGAGTGCCGGCTGAACTTGAAGTCTCAGCAGCTAGTCTGAGCAAAAGAAGGCATAGAGTACTGTTGCTAGAGGTGTACAGAGTGTGAAAGACTCAACACTTGTAAGTTTTTGAAGGTCGGGCACGAGTAGTGTGCGCAAATTCTCTGAAAGAATTAGAGTGGAAAAGCTCAAGAGGTCTAGAACCTTCATAACATAGTTAAGGAAGTACATAGGAGTGTGTGCCGGAATGGTTCAAGCAAAGAGTTGCAGGCGTAAGTGTCAGAAGACAAGCTCTGAGAAGAACACTTGGTCGTTCTCAAGGAATCCTCAAGGAGGAGAAATCGACGGTCAAGATTCACCGAGGGAACTAACAAAATCCCGTCAACCATCAGATCTCGGGGAGTTGTGCAAGGTTTAAGCCCCAGTGAGTAGAGGAGGAGTCATCAGGATATTGGTGACATCAGGGTTTCATAAGGTAAGAGACTCGAGACCTTGAAAGTCTCAAAATCTTGAGAAAGGATCTCAGCCGTTGATCTCAGGAGGACACGTGTTAAGGAGCCAGGGAGCATCGGGGTTCAGTCCATCGGGATATCGGGGTCTCCAAGGGCGTAGAAATCTCGCATCAAGGAATCGCGATCCGTGATTTCCCGACGAGTGCTTTGGGTCGTTCATCGGCGAGGACACGTGGCAGAAGATCCTGGTGAGTCGGCGTTTGGAGGCATCAGGGTTTCCGGAGTTGTGAAAATGCTTGCATGTTGAAATAGCGATCGATGATTTCCTGACGCGGTCGGAACCGTTGATCGGAGGGACACGTGGCGAGAGATCCTGAGGAATCGGGGTTCGGTATTTCAGGATTTTCGGAGTCAAGCGCATTGCATATGTTGAAATCGCGATCTGTGATTTCTCAACAGGGTTAAAGATGCCTAGTGGAGGACAGGTGTCAGAGGGTTAAGTCTCACCCTGGGGTAACGACAGGTGGCGTCGCATATCGGAGTTCGGGATCTGGAGAGGTCCGTGACACAGTGCATCAGGAATCGCGATTTCTTGAAATGCGATTTCCCGATCGCCAATAGAGTGTGGGCCATAAGCGCCATGGTATAAGACCGGTGGCAGGAGGTCAAACCTTGCAGCGAGTCAACGCCAGGTGGCGTTGGGGATCGAAGAATCGGGAATTTCGAGAGCGTGAGTTCTACGCATTTAAAATCCATGAATTTTGAAACTCTGATAGAGGGGAGGGCCTGTGGTCTTGTGGACCGACAGGTCACATGCGTGAGGAGTTAGCCGGAGGGAGCTGAAGGGTGCAGAGAGCGCCATCGTGAATCGAAAATCGGGGATCCACGAGGTAAGAAACTCTTGATCTCATGAGTGCCAATTTCTCGATCGGGAAAACTCCGATAGAACACAGGGGAGTCATAAAAGAAGTTATGTGGGTATAGAAAGAAACCCCGATAGGGGATTTGGAGAGCGTGTCAGCTCTTCGGGCTGAAGGAAGAGAGGTCCTGGTGGGAGCGGACGTGTCCTGGGTAGCGCGTCTGCATCAAGTGGTATCAGAGCGAGAAAATCTCTCTGTTTTCTGTAGTAGAGAAGAAAGGAGAATTCACCATGCCGCCAAGGAGGAGAGATAGACAATCACCCAACCCAGAGGGGGAAAGGGAATCATCCAGAGAAAGAGGTAGGCTAGGGCAGAATCTGGAAGTAGAAATACAACTGCAAGAATTACGCTCTATGATTGTGGATATGGGAGAAAAGAAAAGGCGCAAAGTTGATGCAGGAGATACCAGTGAATCCGAGGATGAAGGTGACGCTAGACAGGGAGCAGGAGAAATCCCAACAGAAGATTCAGAAAATGAGCGATTAATGAAAGGCATCGCCCGGATGAGTTCAAAGACAAAGATGGACATTCCGACTTAGGAAGGAAATCTGGATGCAGAAAAGCTGTTGGATTGGATTAGAGCTCTTGACACCTACTTTGATTATAAGGATATCAAAGAGGATAAAAAGGTCAGACATGCTGTCACCAAATTGAAGGGACACACAACATTATGGTGGGACGAGCTTCAAGCAGATAGACGTTGCAAAGGTAAGAAAAAAATTAAAAGTTGGGATCGAATGGTTGCAAAGATGAAAGCAAAGTTCATCCCAAGGGATTATCAAATCACACTATTCAGGAGGATGCAGAACTTGAGACAGAAGTTGATGACGGTGAAGGAGTATACTGAGGAATTTTACAAGATCAATATCAGAGAAGGTCATCGGGAGAGCGATGATGAAAAAGTTGCCAGGTATATGAATGGATTAAGATACGATATCTAGGATGAGATGAGTATGGCAACCATACGAACGGTTGAGGATGCGTATCAGATGGTGTTGAAAGCCGAAGAAAAGATGGGCCACAAGAAAGGACAACGAGGGTGAGGCAGAATTCAGCCCAGAGGCAAGGTAGTTGCCCAGGAGGAATATCAGAAGCCCAAGGAGGAATGGAAGAAACCTCAGGGTAATATTGAGAGAGGTGGAACCTCAGAGAAAAGACAACAATATGTTGAGCCGAGGAGACAACATAGTGAACAGAGAGGGGATTATGCTGATGCAAACACTTTTCCTCATACCAGAGGAAGGGGAAGAGGCCGAGGTAGAGTGATCACATGATTCACATGTGGAAAAGATGGACATAAGGCCGTCGACTATCCAGACAGGAAGAAGGACAAAGGAGAGGCTTACATCGCCCAAGCACAGAGGCGAGATGCTGAAGAAGAAGACGCAGAAGACGAAAGGTCGTTGATGATGCATAAGGTTCTCTTAACACCCAAGAAGGAGGTGGAGGACGCAGTTCAAAGAAACAGGATTTTTAGAACCACATGCAAGACCAAAGACAGGAAATTCCAGGTTATTGTGGATAGCGGAAGCACAGACAATCTCGTTTCGACCGAGATGGTGGAAAAGCTGGAATTGGAAACAACTGATCACCCGAGGCCATACAAAGTTTCATCGCTGCAGAAGGGACATCAGGTAAATGTCACTAAACAATGCTTAGTTGACATCAAGATAGGAAGATACAATGATAGGATTTTATGCGATGTTATTCCTATGGATGTATGTCATGTATTGCTAGGCAGACCATGGCAATATGACAGAAACATAGTTCATGATGGGAAGATGAACACGTACACATTGGAGAAGAATGGAAGAGCACATACGTTGAATCCAATTAAGGATAAAGAAGTAAAACCAGAGCCGAGAAATACTATACTTCTCATGAGTGGGAAGGAAATTCTGGCAGAATTAAAGAAGAAGGAAGATCCACAATTCTTTGTGGTCAGGAAACCAAGAGTTGTTTTGACCAGCACAAGAGTGGATGATCTGCCTGAGGAAATTTAGGAACTGCTGGAAGATTTTGTTGACATAGTGGTAGACGAATTACCTCATTCGTTGCTGCCGATGAGGAGCATAAGCCATCACATAGACCTCATACTAGGAGCAAGTTTGTCGAACAAAGCAACGTACAGGTTGACGCCGCAGGAGAATGAGGAGGTCAAAAGACAGGTACAGGAGCTGCTAGATAAAGGACTGGTCAGGGAAAGTCTTAGTCCGTGTGTCATTCCAACAGTATTGAGTCCAAAGAAGGATGGAGGATGGAGAATGTGTACATACTCCAGAGCCATTAACAAAATCACCATCAGGTACAGATTTCCACTGTCGAGAATGGATGACTTGATGGATTGCCTGAACGGGGCAAATTTTTTTTCAAAAGTGGATTTGAAAAGAGGATACCATCAGATTCGCATGAGGGAAGGCGATGAATGGAAGACAACTTTCAAAACCAACGAAGGGTTGTACGAATGGCTAGTCATGTCGTTTGGCTTGATGAATGCACCAAGTACATTCATGAGGCTGATGAATGAAGTGTTGAAAGAGTTCATTGGTAAGTTTGTCATTGTTTATTTGGATGACATATTGGTTTTCAGCAAGTCAAAGGAAGAGAATTTGAAGCATTTAGCTGTAGTAATGAGGAAGCTACAGCAAGAGAAGTTGTTGATCAACATGAGGAAGTCTTCATTTATGAAGAGAGAAATCATTTACTTGGGGTTTGTCATATCGGCAAATGAATTAAGGATGGATCCAAATAAAGTGGAGGTAATTAAAAATTGGCCATCACCGAGGATTGTTTTCGAGGTGAGAAGTTTCCATGGACTGGCTAGCTTCTACCGGAAATTCATCAGGAATTTCAGTGGAATTAGTGCAACAATGATGGATACTATCAAGAAAAGACATAAATATTTTCATTGGCCTGAAGAGGCATAGAAGAGCTTCAATCTGTTGAAGCGGAAGATCACAGAACAACCGGTTTTGGTGTTATCAAATTTTAAAAAGGTATTCCAGGTGAAGTGTGATGCAAGTGGCTTTGCCATAGGAGCGGTCTTAAGCCAGGAGGATAGACCAATCACATATTTCAGCGAGAAGCTGGATGAGGCAAAGGTGAAGTACTCCACGTATGATAAAGAATTTTATGCTATCATACAGGTGTTGAAGAAGTGGAGGCATTACTTGATCCCAAAATAATTTGTTCTGTATAGTGATAATCATGCATTATAGTTTGTGACTCAGCAGGAGAAGCTGAATCAGAAACATGAAAAATGGGTAGAGTATATGCAGAATTTTACATTTGTAATTAAACACATTTCAGGGACTGCTAACAAAGTGGTTGATGCTTTGAGCAGGAAATGTTTGTTGCTGCAGGAATTTCGAGTCAAGACATTGGGTTTTGAGAATCTTAAAGACATGTATGCAGGTGATGCAGATTTTGCAGAGGCATACGAGGCAACTGAGAATCCAGTTCTCAGATATAGAAGCCTGTGGATGGATTACATGATCCAAAATGGACTGTTATTCAGAGGCAATCAATTATGCATTCCACATTGCTCCATGAGGGAGAATCTGCTAAAAGAAAATCATAGTGGCGGATTAGCAGGACCTTTTGGCCATGATAAGACATTCGCAAAGCTGAGTGAAGCCTATTTCTGGCCGAAGATGCGAACAAATGTCAAAAAGTTTGTTGACAGGTGCAGAATTTGTCAGCATTCAAAGGGCAGAAAGCAAAATGCGGGATTCTATCAATCCTTACCCATACCAGAGAGGCCATGGGATGAAATCAGCATGGATTTCGTAATGGGATTACCGAGGACGCAAAGAGGACATGATTCTATATTTGTGGTGGTCGACAGGTTCTCAAAAATGGCACATTTTATTCCATGCCATAAGACCAACGACGTGACTCATATCGCAAATTTGTTTTTTAAGGAGATTGTTAGACTTCATGGTTTACCCAGAAGCATTGTATGGGACAGGGATACGAAATTCATTGGACATTTCTGGAGGACACTCTGGAAGAATATGGGAACTAACTTAATGTTTAGTTCAGCCTACCATCCCTAGATGGATGTGAAAACAAAGGTGGTAAATAGAAGTCTGGGAGATTTACTCAGAAGCCTGGTGACAGAGCACCACAACAGTTGGGATAATGTGTTGCCACAGGCGGAGTTTGCTTACAACGATTCAGTGAACAGAAGCACAGGTAAAAGCCCATTTTAGGTTGTATATGGTAGGCAGCTGAGAGGATTATCTAAACTCAGGGATTCATAACAAATAATGAAAAAGAGTGCAAACACTGAAGAATTCGTAGAGGCGATGGAAAATCTTCACAGCAGGGTGAAGCAGCGATTGCTAGAGTCAAATCAGGAGTACAAGCATAGAGCGGATTAGCATAAGAGACAAATTCAATTCGAGGTTGGTGATATAGTCCTTGCACACCTGAGGAAGGAAAGGTTCCCAAGGGGAACATACAACAAACTGAAGATGAAGAAAATTGGACCATGCAGAGTCCTGAAGAAATTTGGAGAAAACGCTTATGAAATTGAGTTGCCGGATGGCATTGGAATATCTCTGATATTTAATGTTTTGGATTTATACCCATACAGGGATGGAGAAGAAGAGGTTGGAGATAAAGAACCAGTGATCCACTGGATGAAACAATTACCAGTAGCAGAAAAACCACAGATGGAGTGCATACTGGGCAAATGAGTGGGTAAGAGGACCAGGCGGAAGGAATACTTTGAATACCTGGTCAAATGGAAGAACCACCCAGTGGAGGATGCCAGCTGGGAGACAGAAGCAATTATCCAAAATCATGGACAGACTGTGCAGGATCTCATGGATAGGATCCCATGAAATCTTTCAAGCTGAGGAGTATGATGCAGGAGCATTGACAACTCAGCAAGCGAGCCAGCACATCAAGTGAAGGATCAGCTGGAATAAACAAAATCAAATTTTGAAAAGAGATTTGGGAATGTAGCGCAAGTCATAAATGAACCTTTATGAAGGAGTGCCTTTAGTATGATGTATCAGACCTCAAGCCATATGCTCTTGTCTGAAATAGATAGGAGGCATTTATTAGATTTAATGCAGGTAGATAGATGTTTAAGTCTAGATTAGACAGTTTTAGAGTCTGAGAGGGAAAATGGATATAGACACCCTCACTTGTACATTGTAACATTATTGAGAATTAACATTCAGAAGAGAGGAGCGAGCAGAGAAGTCTGTGAAGAACACCCATGTACAGAAGATTGAATTAATAGAATGGAGTTTTGTTTCAATTTAATGGTTGTTGTTGTTTTCTCTATGTAAATGTCATGCTCATGAATGTTTTGGTTTCTGGTTATGCATTTGCTTTGTACATGCTGTGCATGTGATTTAAGGGTTTTTAACTAAGGTCTGAGAGAGAAGAGAATAAGTTTCAATTGTTTCTCTACCTGAGTCAGGAGATTCCTGCATAGAGTGTAGTTGAATTCATCCGCATAGAGTGCGTTGATGAGGCTCGACAGGTAAACCCTTATTCTCATTCACCCAGAAGTTGATGTGGGTTGGTAGAGTCATGCAGGAGGAGTGTCGGCTGAACTTGAAGTCTCAGTAGCTAGTATGAGCAAAAGAAGGCATGGACTATTGTTCCTAGAAGTGTACAGAGTGTGAAAGACTCAACACTTGGAAGTTGTTCAAGGTCGGGCACGAGTAGTGTGCGCAAATTCTCTGAAAGAATCAGAGTGGAAAAGCTCAGGAGGTCTAGCACCTTCGTAACATTGTTAAGGAAGTACACAGGAGTGTGTGCTGGAACGGTTCAAGCAAAGAGTTGCAGGCGCAAGTGTCAGAAGACAAGCTCTGAGAAGAACACTTAGTCGTTCTCAAGGAATCCTCAAGGAGGAGAAATTGATGGTCAGGATTCACCGAGGGAACTAACAAAATCCTGTCAGTCGTCAGATCTCGGGGAGTTGCGCAAGGTTTAAGCCCTAGCGAGCAGAGGAGGAGTCATCGGGATATTGGTGATGTCGGGGTTTCATAAGGTAAGAGACTCGAGACCTTGAAAGTCACGAAATCCCGAGAAAGGATCTCAGCCGTTGATCTCGGGAGGACACGTGTCAAGGAGCCAGGGAGCGTCGGGGTTCAGTCCATCAGGATATCGGGGTCTCCGAGGGTGTAGAAATATCGCATCAAGGAATCACGATCCGCAATTTTCCGATGAGTGCTTTGGGCCGTTCATCAGCGAGGAAACGTGGCGGAAGATCCTGGTGAGTCGGCGTTTGGAGGCATCGGGGTTTCCAGAGTTGTGAAAATTCTTTCATGTTGAAATCGCGATCAGCGATTTCCCGACACGGTCGGAACCGTTGATAGGAGGGACATGTGGCGAGAGATCCCGAGGAATCGGGGTTCGGTATTTCAGGATTTCCGGAGTCAAGCGCATTGCGTATGTTGAAATCGTGATCCACGATTTCCAGATAGGGTTAAAGATGCCTAGTGGAGGACAGGTGTCGAAGGGTTAAGTCTCACCCTGGGGTAATGACAATGGCGTCGCATATCGGAGTTCAGGATCTGGAGAGGTCTGTGACACAGTGCATCAGGAATCGCGATTTCCTGAAATGCGATTTCCCGATCGCCAATAGAGTGTGGGCCATAAGCGCCATGGTATAAGACCGGTGGTAGGAGGTCAAACCTTGCAGCGGGTCAATGCCAGGTGGCATCAGGGATCGGAGAATCAGGAATTCCGAGAGCGTGATTTCTACGCATTTCAAATCCACGAATTCCGAAACTCTGATAGAGGGGAGGGCCTATGGTCTTGTGGACCGGTAGGTCACATGCGCGAGGAGTTAGCCGGAGGTATATGAAGGGTGCAGAGAGCGCCATCGCGAATCGAAAATCGGGGATCCACGAGGTAAGAAACTCTTGACCTCGTGAGTGCCGATTTCTCGATCGGGAAAACTCTGATAGAACACAGGGGAGTCATAAAAGAAGTTCTGTGGGTATAGAAAGAAACCCCGATAGGGGATTTGGAGAGCGTTTCATCTCTTCAGGCCGAAGGAAGAGAGGTCCTGGTGGGAGAGGATGTGTCCTGGGTAGCGCGTCTGCATCAATTTTCATCTAACAACATAAACATATGTGGATTGGGAAGGAAGTGTTGATGATAAGAAAAGTACAAGTGGAGGAGCATTCTTTATGGGAAATAATCGAGAGTCTTAGTTGAGCAAGAAATAACCTTTAATTTATCTATCCAAAATCGAGGTTGAGTATATAGTAGTAGAATCATGTTGCACAAAATTTATTTGGATGATGCAAATATTGATATATATTTAGGTAGAATATGATCATCTGATATCAATGATTTTTGACAACAAAAGTGAAATAAATATTTCAAAGAATCATGTTATGCACCAAAAAATAAAGCATATTCCGATCAAGTATAACTTCTTAATAGAACAAGTAGCAAAACGTAATGTCAAGTTGGAATATATTGTAACCAAAGAACATATTGTAGATATTTTCACAAAATACTTCCCAAGGAGACATTTGAATACCTCAGAAAAAAAATGGGAGTAATATCCATCTCATCACTAAGTGATTAAGGAGAAGCAAAACATAAAGAGGAGCATACCTTTTTCATTGATTTAAAAGGAGGAGAGTTCCATACAAGGGGGGAATTATTTCTATGCCTGGTGGACTAGGTGTTTCGTTGCAGGATTTCCATCAATGACAAAGGGAGAGATTATTGGAATTATTTCCATTGATGTCAAATGATTAACATTTTCATTAATGTCATATTACGGATTTAACAATACACACAACATTCCAATATTGATTTATATATATCTTTACAAGTATATTAAAAAAATGCATACACATGAAAATGTTAAAAGTGAAATGGTGGTTTCAAACCCATTGGTTTAGAAGCCCATGGTATTTTCCCATGGTATTTGGAAAAGTGAAATAAAAAAAAGGAATTAATTATTTAATTAATGGTTGTGATAAAGTATGAAAAATGAAATTATTGAGAGAAAGTGTGTGGGTGAAAAATGTAGTAACATTTGAAGAAGTGGATGATCAAATATTGAATATCATTCCAAAAGGGGAGCGTTGCAAAATCAGTTTCAGGTTAGTTTGGAATTTTTGCGATATCTTATTTTTTGGGAAATTTTAGACCATGACATTTTTGAGGATATGGAGAAAAGATATATGGGTACATGTGGTAACAATTTCAGACTTTGGTTCGATATACATTCTAATATATACACTGTGGAATTTAGGGTTTCTGAATGGTCTTGAGATTAGTTTCAAATGGGTCATCTTGGCATTTTCTCTATAAATTGTTTTTTGAAACTTTTAAGACTATGAAATTTTCAAGGATCTAAGGAGACATACCAAAGTAACTTGGATAAAAGTTTCATAATCAAATTTGCAAAATTAGATACAAGGCATTCTATACAAGTTCATTCTTGGGAAGAGGCAAAAAAAACAAGCTTTAGGAAAATTACCATAAATTTCATTTGGAAATTAAAATTTTGGTTAGACTTGGTGAAGGAAGAAGTAGCAAGAAGAATCAGTGAAGGTAATTTGAATGTTATCATATTTTTAAGAAACTGGTGCTTAGTGGTGAGGATTGTTGTCTATGAAGATATGTAAGAGTAGGTTGGTGCTTACGATGGTTTGCACCAATGGATACTTGTATCTCAAGTATATTGGTGTCTAAAAATATGTAAGAGTAGGTTGATTCCTACTAGGGTTTATGCTAGTGGGGATTGGTGTCTATGAATATTTGTAAGAGTATATTGGTGACTAGCAAGGTTTGTACCAATGAGAGTTGGTGTCTCTAGTACATTGGTTCCTACAAATATTTATAACATTAGGTTGGTGCCTACAAAGAATTATAAAGAGAATTTTTATGGTTTTCACCTAAAAGGGTTTCCACGTAAATCTTATATTCCATGATTTTCAATTTATAGATCTCATATGTGATTGATTTCTTATGGTTGATGAATGCTTGAAAGAGTAAAAACTTGTCTTATATGGATTCACCCCCCCTCTTAGTATATGTTCTCAACATCCCTAACCTTCTCTCCTCTGCCCCCTCCATCATGATTCACCCTCCCCCTTGGTTTCTCCCTCCTTTCCTTCATTCCCACCACTACACCTTCCCTAGACATACACCCTTTTCCTCTTCTAACCTCCTCCCCATTCCCCTCTCTCACCCCACACCCCCATTCCCCACCACATACACCCTACCCCTGTATCCTCACCTCTACTTAAACCTTTTCCTCATCAATGTTTGGTCCCATACCTCTACTCGACTGCTATATCCCTCTATGATTAAGAATCCATAGCCATTCACAATCACTCGAAGAAATACACATTTCCTTTGGAGGGTATAATTCACCTTTCAAAAACATGTTAGTGCCCCCACAAGTTTTTTATCATTATGTATGTGGCGCAGCACCCCTACCTCAGTAGGTTCTGCTTGACCTCTTGGTCTAAGGATTGTTCCTAATTTTCCCTCGAGCCGAAATACCTCTTTGATTCCCAGCTGTAACCTTCACACTTGTAACCATAGGTCCTTTTTAGGAGTCACGCCTATGTGAACGCGAACTAGGTGCGAACTCTTACCCACATGACCAATTGATGTGACCACAACCTTTATCCGAAAAGGTATTTCGTGAATCATGATTTTGGGGGTATTGGAATGATACAAACCCAACACTCCACATCCACAAAAACCTGAAACCTGATGTGGGACCTCTCCCTATGACCAGATCTGATAGTCCTATGCGTTCTCCTTGATAAACGACCATGATCGTGTCCTGACTTCACGTTTCATGATATCGGGACTATTTGTGTAACACCAACCAACTACTCCAACTCCCGACTCCTGAAATGTTGAGATCTGAACTCAAGATATCAATGACTCTCGTTGATTTAGATCTAATGGATACTAATCCTCCCGGGTTTGTGAACACTGAAAGGTTATCAACCTTATCCTTTCTGCTGATCTACTAGATCCAACAACTCATGTAATTTTAGTATTCCTCCCTCTGAGAAGTTCCACCGTCTGTTCATATTTTCAATGGCTCCAAGCCAAAGGACTTGGCGTCAATTATTCCAGGGTCAACCTCTGCGAGGTGAATTCAACCTTCTTTCTTTCTTTGAATCCCTCTATGTCTCTATCCCTTGTCAACTTGGCTTCTACTACAAACTCAAGAATTCCAAGGGCTCTTTTCACACACTCCTTGTGGCATTCACGATAACCTCTGGTTACATGACGTATTCCACTTCTGTGCACTCCTTGCAACAAAAATCCTTCAACCCCTCTCTTGGGTTGGAAAAGTATAAGACTTTGACCTACCTGCGCACTACTTGCATGACTATGTGCTATACTCGCACTTCCGTTGGTATGACAATAACGATATCTCTCTTGAGATTTTTTGAGGCAAGACTCAGAACCTGTCAACGCACTCTTTGCGAACTTTCACTGCACCCTTTGTAGGAATTCTCAAGACAAGAAACAATTGAAACTCATTCTCTCCCTCTCAAAGACTTCATACATTCAATCATGAAATCATATATACACACAAAATTGAAACAAATTCATAACATAGACCGGAATTAATTGTAAACATACCATTCAATAGATGTAAATAGAATTCATAAACACCATGAAATTTGGATCAAGCTTCCTTATATTAATCCAAGTGCATATGTACATGGGTTATATAGCTTCGGCTACCTTCTTATATACTCTTCTATAATCCGTGTTCTTCTATTCTCTTTCTCTCTCTCTCTTTCTCTCTCTCTCTCTCTCTCTCTCTCTCTCTCTCTCTCTCTCTTACAATGAGAATCATCCTACATTACAATACACGCGAGGGAGATTTCTAGATTTTTCCCTCCTATAGCTCTAGCTATCTAATTGAAATAAAAGATACAACTACTTTACATTTAATACAATAAATTCCTCCAACAAACAAATGAGAGCAACCACTCAATATCTGCATTGCAACTCAAAACATAAATGTGAATGCATCCTTTCAAGATATTACATTAATGTCTTATCCTTTCAAATTCAAAACGCTTTCAAAATGTGCGCTGGTGCATATCTTGCTATCCTCCACTCTTGCGCTTGCTTTGCTGGCTTGCTTACGATGCTCCTGCATCATACTCCTCTGGCTAAAAAATTCATGAAATATTGTTCATGAGCTCCTGCACCATCTGTCCATGTTTTTGGATCTCTTCTTCACTTTCCCAACTGGCATCCCCAATCAAGTGTCCCTTCCATTTGACCAAATACTCAAAATATATGTTTCTCTGGGTCTTTTTTCTAATTCTCTGATCAATGATCTGTTCCATATGCAGATTTTTAGCTATAGGCATCTGTTTAACCCATTGAATTTCTTTTTTATCTTCTTCTCCTCCTACCTCATCTGCTCTGTAAGGATACAAATTGACTATATTGAATATGAGTGATATGCCCACATCATCTGACAAATCTATCTCATAAGAATTTGTCTCAAATTTCCTTATGATTTCACACGGCCCTATATTTTTCATCTTCAGATTATTATACGTTCCCCTTGGGAATATTTATTTTATTAGATGCACTAAGACCAAATCTCCCACTTCAAACTGAAGTTCTCTCCTATTTTGATCTTCTCTATGCTTTTATTCTTGGTTAGAATTCTTTAGCCACTCTTTGATTTTACTGTGGAGCTCTTGCATCTCTGCTGCAAATTCTTCCACTCCAGCACTTCTAAATTCACTTTGCTCTAAGTCTCTCAACTCAAACACTCCCTTGGGTTGCATTCCGTACACTATATTGAATGGGCTTTGTCATGTGTTCCTATTAGGTGAATCATTATATGCAAATTCTGCTTGTGGTAGAATCTGATCCCATTGACTATGACGTTCAGCTACTAAACTCCTCAACAAGTTCCCTAAACTTCGATTTACTACCTCGGTCTGTCCGTCCATCTGAGGGTGATATGTTGAGCTAAAATATAAATTAGTCCCTAGATTCTTCCACAATGTCCTCTAGAAATGACCAACAAATTTGGTATCTCAATCTGAAACAATACTCTTGGGTAAGCCATGAAGTCGAACAACTTCTTTGAAAAACAGGTTTGCAATGTGTGTTGCATCACTGGTTTTCTGACATGGAATGAAATGTGCCATTTTCAAGAATCTATCGACTACCACGAATATGGAATCACAACCTCTCTATTTCCTTGGAAGACCTAGCAAAAAAACCATGCTTACCACGTCCCACGACCTCTCTGGTATTGGAAATGGTTGATATAATCTTGTATTTTATCTCTTCCCCTTTGCATGCTGGCAAATTCTACATTTGTTCATGAATTTCTTGACATCCATCCTCATCCCTGGCCAATAATATAAACTGTTCATCTACGCAAATGTTTTGTCATGGTTGAAATGTCCAACCAATCCTCCTCTATGTTTTTCTTTCAGAAGATTCTCCCTCATAGAAATATTCAATATACACAACTGATTTCCTTTGAATAGTAATCCATCCTGGATTAAGTATTAAATCCATTGTCTTTTGTCTCTCAGAACATGATTCTCACATGCTTCATAAGCATCCTTGGAATCTGAATCATCCATGTACATATGCTTAAGGCTATCAAAACCTAAGGTCTTCAGACGAAACTCCTGCAGAATCAAACATTTCCTGCTCAATGCATCAACAAATTTGTTAACTATTCCAGAAATGTGCTTTATAACAAAAGTAAAGTTTTGCTTAAATTCAACCCATTTCGCATGTTTCTGGTTCAGTTTTTCCTATCGAGTTATGAATTGTAAAGCATGGTTGTCGCTATACAAGACAAACTCTTTTGTAACCAAGTAGTGCATCCATTTCTTCAGCACCTGTATGACTGCATAGAAATCTTTATCATACATGGAATATTTTATCTTGGCATCGTTCAACTTCTCACTGAAGTATGAAACTGGCCTATTGTCTCGACTTAATACTACTCCAACCACAAATCCACTCATGTCACATCTCACTTGAAATGTCTTACCAAAGTTTGGCAAAACCAGAACTAGGTGTTAGATTATCTTCTACTTCAACAACTTAAAACGTTTCTCTGCTTCCTCTGTCCAATGAAAAGATTTATGTATTTTCTTGACTCTGTCCATCATTGGTGCATAAATTCCACTAAAATTTTGGATGAACTTCCTGTAAAAACTGACTAGTCCATGGAAGCTTCTGACTTCAAAGATATTTCTCGGCGATGGCCATTCTTTGATCGCTTTTACTTTCTATGGATCCATCTTCAATTCATTCGAAGAGATCACAAAACCTAAGTAAATGAGTTCCTTCTTCATGAAAGATGCCTTCTTCATATTTATCAACAACTTCTCTTGCTACAACCTCCTCATCACTAGAGTTAGGTGTTTCATATGTTCTTCTCCAGTCTTAATGAAGACCAGTATATCATCAAGATACACAATTACGAACCTTCCAATGAAATATTTCAAGACTTCATTCATTAACCTCATGAAAGTACTTGGAGCATTCATCAAACCAAACAACATGACAAGCCATTCATACAATCCTTCATTCATCTTGAATGTTGTCTTCCATTCATCACCTTCCCTCATTCTAATTTGATGATATCCTCTTTTCAAATCAATTTTTGAAAAAAACTTTGCTCCACTCAAGCAATCCATCAAGTCATCCATCCTCGGTAAAGGAAATCTATACCTGATGGTGATTTTGTTTATAGCCATCGAGTCTTTACACATTCTCCATCCACCATCCTTGTTTGGAATTAACATTGTTGGTACAACGCATGGACTGAATATTTCTCTAACCAACCCCTTATCCATCAAATCCTGGGCTTGCTTCTTAACCTCTTCATGCTCCTGCGATGTCAATATGTACACTGCTTTTTTTGGTAAAATTGCCCCTAGTATAAGGTCAATGTGATGGATTATACTTCTGATAGGTGGAAATGAGCAAGGTAAATATTCCACCACTATATCAACAAATTCCTCCAGTATTTCCTGAATTTCCTCTGGTAGATCATCTATCGAAGTACTAGTCAAAATGACTCTAGGTTTCCTCACCACAACAAACTACATGTCTTCTTCTTTCTTGACTTCCTCCATAATTTCCTTCCCACTCATGAGAAGTATAGTGTTGCTTGTTTTTGCTACCACCTTCTTGTCTTAGATTGGGAGTAACATATGTGTCCTACCTTTCTTCTCTAAGGTGTATGTGTTCTTTCACCCATCATGAAAAAAATTCCTGTCATATTGCCACGGTCTCCCCAACAAAAGATGATAGACATCCATGGGAATAACATCACCTGATATTTCATCTCTATATCCTCCTATCTTAAATTCAACTAAACAATGTTTAGTGATAGTTACTTGATGTCCCTTTTGCAACCACGAAACCTTATATGGGCTTGGATGTGCAACTGTCTCCAATTGCAGCTTCTCCACCATTTCTATGGGTAATAGATTATATGTGCTTCCACTATCCACTATCACCTTGCATACCCTATCCTTGGTCTTGCAAGAAGTTCTAAACAGACTATTCCTCTGGACTAGATTCTCTGCCTCTTTCTCTGGCTTCAAGATAATTTTCCTCATCATTAAGGATCTTCCACATTTTGCATCTTCTGCCTCAAAATTTCTCCTCTGCACTTCTGAAATGTGAGTTTCGCCTCCTCCATCCATTTTTATATAGGAAATTTGAAATATTTGTGTCTAATCTTTCTACAAACAAAACATTTTATCTTGCCTCCTCTACCTCTGCCTCTTCCTCTTGCTCGCAAAAAAGTGTTCTTATCGATATATTGTCTTCCCTGTGAACTTCCTCCTTTTCTAGGTGACTATGAGATTTCTTTTCTTCATCCTTGGACTTTTGTACCCTGTCTTGGGAAATTTCTTTGCCTCTGCTCTTACTTTTACCTTTGCCCCTTTGACCTTTCTTTCAAGCCAATTTTTCTTCTTCCTTCAAAGCAATCTGATAAGCATCTTCCACATTTCCGATTTTCACCATGCTCATCTCATATTGAATGTCATATCTTAGACCATTCATGTATCTAGATACATTTTCCTCATCACTCTCGCGATGAATGCTCTAATGTTCAGTCGGTAAAACTCTTCAGTGTATTCCTTCACTATCATCCCCTTCTGTCTCAAATTCAACATTCATCGAAATAAGTTAATTTGGTAATCTCTAGGTATAAACTTGGCTTTCATCTTTGCTACCATACTATCCTAGCTTTTGATTCTTTGTTTTCCTTTGCAACGCCTGTCAACCTACAGTTCATCCCACCACAGTGCTGCATGCCCTTTTAGTCTAGTGACAACATGTTTTACTTTCCTATCTTCTTCGATATCTTCATAATCAAAGTATTTATCCAGAGCTCTAAACCAATCTAGCAGCTCCTCAACAACTAAGTTTCCTTCATACATCAAAATGTCCATTTTTTCTCTGGCCCCTATTCTTGCAACAACTCTAAATATACGTTCTTATACAACGTCTTCAACTACAAATTCTTATTCAGATCTAGCCTCATTTTCACTTTCAACTTCACTGACATCTCCTGTATCAATATCTCATCTCTGTTCTGTCTCCATAGAATCTAATTGAGCACAAAGTTATCTCATTTCCATTTCCACGGCTAGATCGGTCATTGGTTTATCTTGATTTCTTCTGGGCGACATTGTTCAAAGATGCTCTTTACTACATAGATTCAAAATATGTTCTCTGATACCACCTGGCACAACACCCCTACCTTAGCAGGTTCTACCTGACCTCTCGGTCTAAAGATCATTCTTAATCTTCCCTTGATCTGAAATGGCTCTTCGATTCCCACATGGAATCTTCACACTTGTAACCAAAACCTTTATTCAAAAAGGTATTTCGTGAATCGCGA
Organism: Picea engelmannii; assembly: GCA_009831015.1. Taxonomy (NCBI): domain Eukaryota; kingdom Viridiplantae; phylum Streptophyta; class Pinopsida; order Pinales; family Pinaceae; genus Picea; species Picea engelmannii. The sequence goes on along the minus strand of ML822492.1, from coordinate 4,710 downwards.
TTTCAGGGGTATTGGCGTGATAAAAACCCAACACTCCACATCCATGAAACACTGAAACTCGATGTGGGACCTCTCCCCAGGACCAGATCTGACGGTCATGTGCCTTCTCCTCGATCGATGGCAATGATTGCATCATGACTTCACGTTTCGCGATATCGGGACTATTCGTGTAACAACAACCAACTACTCCAACTCCCAACTCCCTAAATGCTGAGATTTGAACTCAAGATATCAACAACTCCCATTGATTCAGATCCAATGGATACTAATCTTGCTAGGTTTTTGAACGCTGAAAGGTTATCAACCTTATCCTTTCCACTGATCTACTATATCCAACGGCTCACCATGTATCCCTATGTTTGGGCCTCCACTCTAGGTTCCACATTCCCTTGTCCCATAAACTTACCCTATAGCCCATCATACCTAACTATAATTTCCCCACTATAATCCCCATTTTAATTAATGCATAATGTGGATATGAAATGTGGACATGGAAAAACGATGTAATGTGGGAATTCTATTTATGAATTTTAATAATAAAATATGATGTTATATACTAGAGGATATGGATAGAGAAGGTGGATGAATTAATCTATAAGTGAGGGTAGGGTCTAAGAGAATGCATAATAGAGGGGTCCAAGGGGGAATTGTCCATGCCTATTAATTCCACCCACTTTCTAAAATTACTATTGGTATATGAACCTTCTAATTTGTTGTTGAACTCTCCCAAATCCAATAATTGAATACATGTAAGAGGTTGGGTGTGAGAATTCACATCCCATATTTATTGGGAGAATGGGGGACAAGTACAATAAACTTATGGAAATTTATGAGTCCAACAAAAATGCCAAAGGAGAGGAAACTCATATGGGAAGTTACAACAATTTTAGATTTTTCAATTTTTGCATGAACAATAAGCAGAGAGTAGGAAAAAAGAACACCAGTGCTAGAGCAAGGAGGTTGGGAGAATTTTGGAACATTATGGATTTTTTTGGAGAAATTCAGAGAAGATTATTGAAGAGCTAGGTTGTGAGGCTTGAAGAGTGAACTCATGTGTGATTCCCACTATAACAACAAGTGAGTGTTTTTGTTTTTCTAGTAGTTTTCTTAGTAGTGAGCTCCCTTGACTTTCCCAATAGTGATATTCGTGGTTACTTATGCCATAGTTACCCTACTAAATTAATGGGACACCCGATGGACTTAGAGAAGTGAAGGGGTACATTCCTTGGTTTGGGAGGGTTGAGAGGAGTAGAGATGGTGGAAAATTGAGATAGTTGTAGGAGAATACCAATGGGTTGTGGGATTTATGAGATATGAGTGGAAAATGAGATACCACCCTCTTTTGTGTATTTCTAGCCCCAACTCAAGGGTGAATTTTTGTTGAGATTTAGAGCAACAATTCTATGGCTGGGTGTAACATCCATCCCAAGCAACTGGTTACACAACTATTTTTAAAAGATAAGTGTTTTATCTTGTCTATGTGTTGCATTATGTGTTTAATTTTTGTGTATTAACTCTATGTCTCATAACAATTTATGTGTTTTTTTATTTTAGTTTAATAGCTACATTATATCTTTATTTTAGAATATTGTAGATGCATTTAGTTCATGGTATCAACAAAGGATTAAAACTATATGTTTTCCAATAGTTGGTCAACTATAGGATAAGTTAGCAGAAAAAAAAATATTTTTATGATTTTTTCCGCATGTAATGGAGCTCAACTAAGTTTGGGAACATTACATTATGGTATCAAATCTTTTAGCTCAAACACTAGACCCATATGGACCAAGAACCAATGCAAGTTTGGGTAAACTAATTGTTACTATTTTTTTATTTTTTTTTTATCTGTGACAAATTTGGGGGGAAAATAGATAAAATTAGAGTTAAATACCCCAAATTCATGAGGAAATTCAAGCCAGGTTTTCCTCATAGCCATCAAATAGAGGTTAATGGAGTTAATCTATAGAGTTTCAAAGCTAAATTCAACTTGGAAGGTCAAAATTTGTTTTTAATGGTTGTTGTAGAATTGGGTGAATTTTGGTGAATGAACAGTCGAGATCATGTTTGATTTTGACATCAACGACCTAGACTAATTGTAATAGATTTAAAAAATTATAAGGTTTTAGAAGTTTGGAAAGGTCAATAGATCAACGACATATATTCATTTTTGACAGTTGGGAAAGTGGGATAGATCGACGGTCTAGATTTGTTTTAGGCCATTTGGAAGTTGGAGTAGATCAATGGTCAAGATCATTCAGAATGGAAGATCAATGACCTAGATTCATCTGGATTTTTGGTAAAAAATCTACCAATGGCCGATGGTTGGGTCGACTGAATTGGTGAAGTGTTTTAGTCTCTTATGGAAATTATCAATGACTGATGGTCGGGTCGACTGTTTTAGCAAGGTATTCACTTGTCTAGAGGAATCGTTGATCATTAATGAGCAATGATTGGGTTAGCCAATTCGAAGAGGTGTTTGGCATCCAAGGGAATTTTTTGATAACTAATGAAAAAAGAGGAGGATGACATATCATGCCACATCATCATCCATGTGTCATGCCATGTCATCCAAGTTGACATATCAGGATGACATGTCATACTACATTAGCATAGTTTCTACGTCATCAAATAATTGTTTCATGGACAATGGTTGGGTCGGTTGAATTGGAGATTTATTTTCATATGCCAATTGGAATGGCCAATGGCCGATGATCGGGTCGAATGAATTGATAGTGTTTCATCCACTAAAACAAGTCACCAATGGTTGATGGTTGATGGTTGGGTCGACCAATTTAGTGATGTATTATAAATAAGTTTCTAAAGGATAGGGTCGATGGTCGACGGTTGGGTCAGTAGTTTTGGCAGGGTGTTACATGTGTTAGGGGAGAATGACGATTGTCAATGTAGTGTTGGAAATCAATGGTCCATATTGTTTTAAGTTGCCAATCGACGATGGAAATTAATCCATGATATTTGCAAGGGATTAACTGATCAACAATTCATATTTCACCTAATTTGAGATCAACGATGCATATTAAGAGACTATTATAACAATAAAATAATCAATTTGTAGGAAATTTTTTTATTTTTGAAGGTCTTAAACTTTTGGGGCGATTTTGAGGCCCTAAACAATGTTTTTAGGCAATCAAAATCTACAAGAACATAGTGTACCAATGATTCACTTTTTTATGCAGCTTCAATAAAAGAACTTGGAGAGATCTTTCAATGATATACTCTAGGCACAAGATAGAGCTCGTATGAGAAATTTATAGTTGAAACAATTAAAGTAAAATTTCAACACTAGTTTTATTCTAGAGAGCATAACTCCTTGCTCAGAAGTTCGTTTGAGGAAAAGGAGAAATATATGGAAATCTTGTGAACCACATAACACACCCATGGAGCCAACTTTAGAATCTAGGTATATAAAATGAGTAGGAAGAGAAAGACGACACATGGAACATATAGGGATAAAAGGGGAAAAACAATCTAGACTTCTCTAGACCATAACTTTCATCTCAGAGATTAGACTTGAGAAAACAAGTAGTTTTTGGAAATGTATTAAGGAGGACAAGACATATATAAACTCATAATTTTTAATTGGGTGCTAAAATTTCTCAGAAAGTAATAAAGTAAATTATGCAACAATAAGTAACTGGAAATTGTAGCATGTGAATGTTGTAACTTTTCGCTTAGAACTCAAAATGAGGCATGAGTGTAGATGTCAGAGAGATGTTTTGAAGAGGAATGTGTCTAAGGAATCGTATTTTGACTTAGTTCATTCTTTCCTCCATAATTTTAGGTGAATCATAACCTATATTCTAATTAATGAATTATTTTATAGTATGCATGTTCTAACGATAATTATTACATGCACATTTCTTGTAGAATTAGAGGTACATAAAAAACCTTTGGTTCTTATATGAGGATTGTAGTTATGGAATAATCCCAGGTATATTACAACCATGAGGAGGAGGTTTGAGGTCTTCTTGTTAGCATGGGAAACACTGAGATAGAGTCTAAAGGAAGAAGAGGTAGGCAAAATCATGTAACTATGAGAATCCTACATATAGAAGTGAAAATATATAGAGAATATAATGAAAGGATTATGAATTCTCATGAGGATATAATTAAGAGTCTAAATATGTTGCATAATAAAGTTAAAAAACATTTTGTCACCAAGAAAGAAACTAGTGCTAGAAAAGTGACAACATATAGATCCCAAAGAAAAAGGGGTGATCATGGGAATGAAAGGTAGTAAAGAAGCATGAGAAGGCACCCTCATTCTCCAAGGCAATACACCATTAGAAATCATGCAATTTTAGGGCTGCGGAGTATCCCAAGTGTGTCTCATGTCAGAAGCAAAAGGATAATACTGGAGGCATACATCTTGCAAGGTGAATTTAGGAAAATTAATCCACCAAATTTCAATGATGAGTATATCTAAGGAGAAGAGGATGAGGCCTGGCTGTTGTAAATGAAGAAATATTTCTAGTTGCATGATTACCCCTCAAGGGTAGAAGCTATAAATGCAACCTACCCCTTACAAGGAAAGGAAACGATGTGGCAGGATCAAATTAAGCAAGCCAAACACCTTGATGAGAAGAGGATCTCATGGAGGTAGTTCAAAGGATATTTCCAAGAGAAATATTTTTTTGAGCATTATTATGAAAGGAAGATGGAATATGTTGGAAAATACTGAGAGGGGGGGGG
>ML822491.1:38407-50309 GCA_009831015.1 Picea engelmannii | reverse complement strand
TGTAGAGGCCCAAGGTATTTTAGAACCAAATGTCACTTAGAGTCACTGATACCCAGCTTGGTTCACAAGGTATGGAAGGAATTGTTGAACTCTGACACTTCTTGCCTCCTCTCTTGTCGCAGTGTGATCCATCTCATGTACTGGTTGTCATAGTTGTTAGTAGGGTAATATTGTTCCTTGACCGCATCCACAAAAAAATAATAAGTGGGCTCAACCTAATATATTCGAGACTCCTCTGTGGAAATTTTATCCCTGTAAATTTCCCACCAATGTTTGACATGGGGGAGAGCCTTAAGGAGTGAGAAGGTGATCTTCTCCATATCAGAGAAATTATGAACACATAAATATCATTCTAGTGTATTTAACCATTTTTCTAGGGAATCCACATTTATCTGTTCTTCAAATAAAAGAATATAAAAATTAACTTGTACCTTGAAAGGAGAGGTTCCTCCAAAGTTACTACTTGATGAATATGCACCGGTTTTTATCGACATGTGTTGAAGGATGTGCACAAAATTATCCATCATTTCGTCCCTTTGTCGCGTGATAACTTCCTCAAAAAACATATTAATAGAATCTTCTGCTCCGTTGTTTTTATTTTATTCCTCCATGGAGGGTTTATTGGGCATGCGAGAGCGATTGTGCTCAAGAGAGACAAGCTCAAGACCTAACTTTCTATACTTGAACCTCATTGGGGACATGCACTGAAAAACGATCAAGAGTAGCCTGCTCTGATACCACTGATCCAGATTATTTTCGCCACGAAATGAGAGAGGAGATATAATAAATAAATGTACAAAGATATCTCAGATGCTCAATAATATAACATAAATATATCATAGATGCAACCATAAACATAGATATATAGTAATACACAATTTTTATTAATGAGTGAAATGTACAAAACTGTATAAATACATAGTGAAAGACTCACTAGAATGGTGACAACTCATCTCTGAGAAGAGATGTGACGACTACTCACATTCAAAAGAAGATGATTTTTACAATGAGTCTCCAAAGGAATTTTTAACAAAAATAAAATCCAAAACATCAACCTTGGAAGATGAAAATCCAACAGTTTTGTGGACCCTGTTTTGGGTAGTTTGGTGTATCAACTTCTCAAGGGCATAACTTTAGCATTCAATCTCTCTTTGGGGTGCACGATAGTTCGTTGGAAAGGTATCATTGAGTATATTCATTTTGGGTGCTCAATCAATGCCTTTCGTTAACATTGAGGTTCTTGATCCCAAAAAAACTTCATTTAGGCTCTCAAAATGGCCTAAGAAGTTTAAGAACCGAAAAACTTCTAAAAATAGTAAATTTCCAGAAGACTATTCTGAGCTAGTTGGAATAGGTGGGTGGTCACCGATATCCACCTAGATCAATCCTCCCTCCTTAGGAATAAATGGTCTCCATTGTGCTGAGTTTCCACGGGGGAGGGAAAAGTGTTTGCTAAATTTGGATCTTGATGAGTTGCTTGCCTTGCTAGAGAAGTTGCGCTGCTTAGCTTGTTGAAGATTGTCACGAACTTGTTGCTGGAAGGGTTGGAACTTTTTAACAAGTTCAGATACATGATATGACTACGTGTAGAAGGAATCCTTAYGCTTTTCTTCAATCTTGTCAACCTGCTTCTGTTGGAAAGAAGGTGCTTGGACTGAGGCTGCAATGGTTGCGATGTTCTTTTGTTCACCTTTTGAACAGAATGCGAAGAAGATGAATTTTGTAGTATGAGATACTACATTGCRACAATGTTTAGGTGGGAAAATAGTCAGAACTACCTTTGGAATCCTATAGGGATGACCCCCCAAAGTAACAATGACAATACAGGGTCGAAACTCATAAATAGCATGGCACTTCCACATATATGGCTGGCCCAAAAGTACATCAAAGACATCTAGTGGGGAAACATCACATAATATCTCATCTTTGAAGGGTTGGATTCCCTATGACAATCAACACTGCTGGCTGACACGAAGATCGCGTCCCTGGCTAATCCACTTGATGTTGTATGGTTGTGGGTGTGGTGTTGTCRACAATATCCACTGTTTGRYGACCTCTTCTGAGATGAGGTTCTTCTGTCTTCCACTATCAACAATAAAATGCAGCAGGGTCCCCTTCACCAACATATGTGAATGAAAAAGGCACTCTCCCTCTTCAGGATCTATTGGTTCCTCTGGTTGAATTGTTGTGGTCACGATAGTAGTAGGTGGTTCTGTGTCGATGATATGTCTTCTACCAATATTTTATGAATCAGATTTTGAATCAGGGTTCGGATCCTTGTCTTTGATTTCGACCACCAATGATTTTTTTGAGTGACATTCATCGGTGTTGTATTAGGGGTTTTTGTGGAAATCGCACCATTTTCCAGTGTCCTTCGTATTTCAATTACCCTTAATTTCCCGTTGTTTCAAATGGTTTTTTGAAGGCTAGTTGTTAGGGCCATTACCATACTTTGGTTGTTTCATATTTGTAGACCTGAACTTCCATTTGTTCTGGTACTTAAATTTTTATTTTATTTTAACAACATATCGATAAGCAACACCCAAGGATGAGATTTCCAAAAAATCCATTTTAGTTTGGATGTATCTGTGTAGAGGCCCAAGGTATTTTTGAACCAAATGTCACTCAGGGTCTCTAATACCCAACTTGGTGCACAAGGTATGGAAGGAATTGGTGAACTATGACACTTCTTGTCCCCTCTCTTGTCATGGTGTGATCCATCTCATGTACTGGTTTTCATAGTTGTCAGTAGGATAATATTGTTCCTTGACCGCATCCACAAAAAGATCATAAGTGGGCTTGGTCTAATATATTCGAGACTCCTCTGTGGAAATTTTGTCCCTGTAAGTTTCCCACCAATGTTTGACACGGGGGAGAGCCTTAAGGAGTGCGAAGGTGATATTCTCCGTGTTGGATAAATTATGAACACATAAAAAGCCTTTTATCGTATTTAACCATTTTTCTAGGGCATCCACATTTATCTGTTCTTCAAAGACAAAAATATAAAAATTAACTTGTACCTTGAAAGAAGAGGTTCCTCCAAAGTTACTACTTGATGAATACGCACTAGTTTTTATCGACATGAATGGAAGGATGTGCACAAAATTCTCCATCATTTCGTCCCTTTGTCACATGATAGCTTCCTAAAAAAATAGATTAATATAATCTTATGCTCCGTAATTTTTATTTTCTTCCTCCATGGATAGTTTCTTGGGCGTGCGAGAGTGATTTTTCTCAAAAGAGACAAGCTCGAGACCCAATTTCCTATACTTGGACCTCATTGGGGACATGCATTGAAAAATGATCAAGAGTGTCCTGCTCTGATACCACTGATCTAGATTATTTTCGGCATGAAATGAGAGCAGAGATATAATAAAGAAATGTACATAGATATATCATATGTCCAATAATATAACATAAATATATCATAGATGCAACCATAAACACAAAGATACATTAATACACAATTTCTATTAATGAGTGAAATGTACAAAACTATAGAAATACATAGTGAAAGACTCGCTAGAGTGGTGACAACTTATCTATGAGAAGAGATGTGACGAATACTCACATTCACAAGAATATGATTTTTACAATGAGGCTCCATAGGAATTTTCAACATAAAGAGAATCCAAAACACTAACCCTGGAAGATGAAAATCCAACAGTTTTGTGGACCCTGTTTTGGTTACTTTGGTGTATCAACTTCCTGGAGACGTAACTTTGGCATTCAATCTCTATTTGGGGCACATGATAGTTCGATGGAAAGGTATCATCGAGTAGATTCATTTTGGGGGATCAATCAATTCCTTTTGTTATCTTTGAGGTTCTTTACCCCAAGAAAACTTCATTCAGGCTCTCAAAATGGCCTAAGAAGTTTAAGAACCGAAAAACTGCTAAAAATAATAAATTGTTAGAAGACTATTTTGAGCCAGTTGGAATACATGGGTGGTCACTGATATCCACCTAGATCAATCCTCTCTCCTTAGGAAGAAATGATCTCCATTGTGTTGAGTTCTCGGGGGAGAGGGAAAAGTGTTTGCTAAATCTGCATCTTGATAAGCTGCTTGCCTTGCTGGAGAAGTTGCATTGCTTAGCTTGTTGAAGGTTGTCATGAAACTGTCGCTGGAAGGGTTGGAATGTTTTAACCATTTTGGATACATGAGATGACTATATTTAGAAGGAATCCTTATGCTTTTCTCCAATCTTGTTGACCTGCTTCTGTTGTAAAGAAGGTTCTTGGACTGAGGCTGCAATGGTTGTGATGTTCTTTTGTTCACCTTTAGAATAGACTGTGAAGAAGCTGAATTTTGTAGTATGAGATACTACCTTGCGAAAATGTTTAGGTGGGACAATAGTCAGAAATACCTCTGTAATCCTATAGAGATGACCCCCCAGATTAACAATGACACTACATGTACGAGACTCATAAATAGCATGGCGCTTCCACATATATGGCTGGACCAAAAGAACATCAAAGACATCCAGTGGGGAAACATCACATAATATCTCATCTTTGAAGGGTTGGATTCCCTATGACAATCGATACTATTGGTTGACATGAAGATCTCATCCCTGGCGAAGCCACCCACTATTGTATGTTTGTGAGTGTGGTGTTGTCAACAATTCCAACTGTTTGAGGACCTCTGCTGAGATGAGGTTCTTTTGGCTTCCACTATCAACAATAAAATGCAGTGGGGTACCCTTCACCCACATCCGTGAATGGAAAAGGCACTCCCCCTCTTTAGGATCTGTTGGTTCTTTTGGTTGAATTGTTGTGGTCATGATAGTTGTAGTTGTGGGGTTTGCATCAATGATATGTCTTCTACTAGTATTTTCTGCATCAGATTCTGAATCAGGGTTCAGATCCTTGTCTTTGTTCTCGACCACCAATGATTATTTTGAGTTACATTCATTGGTGTTGTGTTAGGGTTTTTGGGGAAATCGCACCATTTTCCAGTGTCCTTCATATTTTAGTTACCCTTTTTTTCCTGTGGCTTGGACTGGTTTTCTAAAGGTTGGTTGTTAGGGACATCTTTACCATACTTTAGCTATTGCAGATTTGTAGACACAAACTTCCTCTTGTTCTGGTGCTTAAATTTATGTTTTATTTTAACAAAATATCGATAAGCAACACCAAGTGATGAGATTTCCAAAAAATCCATTTCAGTTTAGATGTATCTGTGTAGAGGCCCAATGTATTTAAGAACCAAATGTCAATCAGAGTCTCTGATACCCAGCTTGGTGCACAAGGTATGGAAGGAATTCATGAAATCTGACACTTCTTGTCCCCTCTCTTGTTGTAATGTGATCCATCTCATGTATTGGTTGTCATAGTTGTCAGTAGCATAATGTTGTTCCTTGACCACATCCACAAAAATATCATATGTGGGCTCTATCTAATATATTCATGAATCCTCTGTGGAAATTTTATCCCAGTAAGTTTCCCACCAATGTTTGACATGGGAGAGAGCCTTAAGGAGTGTGAAGGTAATCTTCTCCCTGTCAAAGAAATTATGAACAGAGAAATAGCCTTCTAGCATATTTATCCATTTTTCTAGGGCATCCGCATTTATCTGTCCTTCAAATACAAGAATATAAAAAAATAAATTGTACCTTGAAAGGAGAGGTTCCTCTAAAGTTACTACTTGATGAATACACACAATTTTTTATCGGCAGAAGTTGAAGGATGTGGACAAAATTCTCCATCATTTCATCCCTTTGTCGCGTGATAACTTCCTCAAAAAATAGATTAATAGAATCTTTTGCTCCGTCATTTTTATTTTCTTCCTCCATGGAGGGTTTCTTGGGTGTGAAGGAGCGATTTTCCTTAAGAGAGACAATCTTGAGACCCAAATTTCTATACTTGGAACTCGTTGGGGACATGCACTGAAAATGATCAAGAGTAGCCAGCTCTGATGCCACAGATCCAGATTATTTTCGACACGAAATGAAAGAGGATGAATAATAAAGAAATATACAAAGATATCTCAGATGTCCAATAATATAACATAAATATATCATATATGCAACCATACATACAAAGATACAATAATACACAATTTCTATTAATGAGTGAAATATACAAAACTATAGAAATACATACTGAAAGACTTGCTAGAACGGTGACAACTTATCTCCGAGAAGAGATGTGACTCCTCCCATTCAAAAGAAGATGATTTTTACAATGAAGCTCCAAAGGAATTTTTAACATAAAGAGAATCCAAACCACTAACCCCGGAAGGTGAAAAGCCAACAGTTTTGTGGACCCTGTTTTGGGTAGTTTGGTGTATCAACTTCCTGGGGGCGTATCTTTAGCATACAATCTCTATTTGGGGCACACAATAGCTCATTGGAAATGTATTGTCGAGTATATTCAATTTGGGGGATCAATAAATGCCTTTGGTTATCTTTTATGTTCTTGATCCCCAAAAAAATTCATTTAGGCCCTCAAAATGGCCTAAGAAGTTTAAGAACCGAAAAACTACTAAAAATAGTAAATTGCCAAAATACTATTTTGAGATAGTTGGAATAGGTGGGTGGTCACTAATATCCACCTAGATCAATCCCCCCTCCTTAGGAAGCAATGTTATCCATTGCGTTGAGTTACCAAGGGAGAGGCAAAAATGTTTCTTAAATCTGCATCTTGATGAGCTGCTTGCCTTACTAGAGAAGTTGCATTGCTTAGCTTGTTGAAGGCTGTCATGAACCTGTGGTTGGAAGGGTTGGAACTTTTTAACTAGTTTGAATACATGAGATGACTATGTGTAGAAGGAATCCTTATGCTTTCCTTCAATCTTGTCGACCTGCTTTTGTTGGAAAGAAAGTGCTTGGACTGAGGCTGCAGTGGTTGCGATGTTTTTTTGTTCACCTTCTGAACAAATTGTGAAGAAGTTGAACTTTTTAATATGAGATACTACCTTGTGAAATTTTTTAGGTGGGACAATAATCATAACTACCTCTGCAATCCTATAGAGATGATCCCCCAGAGTAACAATCATACTACGGGGTCAAGACTCACAAATAGCATGGTGCTTCCACATATATGGTTGGTCCTAAAGAACATCATAAACATCTAGTGGGGAAACATCAAATAATATTTCATCTTTGAAGAGTTGGATTCCCTATGACAATCTACATTGCTGGATGACACAAAGATCTCATCCCTGGCGAAGCCACCCGATATTGTATGGTTGTGGGTGTGGTGTTGTCGACAATCCCAACTATTTGACGACCTCTACTGAGATGAGGTTCTTCTGGATTCCACTATCAACAATAAAATGCAGTGGGGTCCCCTTCACCCACATCCGTGAATGAAAAATGCACTCCCCCTCTTCAAGATTTGTTGGTTCTTCTGGTTGAATTGTTGTGGTCGTGATAGTAGCGGTCAGGTTTGAGTCCATGACATGTCTTCTACCAATATTTTCTGAATCATATTATGAATCAGGGTTCGGATCGTTGTCTTTGATCTCAGCCACCAATGATTTTTTTGAGTGAAATTCATCGGTGTTGTATTAGGGTTTTTTGTGGAAATCGTACCATTTTCTAGTGTCCTTCGTATTTCAGTTGCCCTTCTTTTCCTATGGCTTGTATTGGTTTTCTGAAGGTTGGTTGTTTCATATTTGTAGACCCGAACTTCTGCTTGTTCTGGTGCTTAAATTTATGCTTTATTTTAACAACATATTGATAAGTAGCACCCAATGATGAGATTTCCAAAAAATCCATTTCAGTTTGGATGTATTTGTGTAGAGGCCCATGGTATTTTAGAACCAAATTCTACTCAGAGTCTCTGATACCTAGCTTGGTGCACAAGGTAACGAAGGAATTGGTGAGATATGACACTTCTTGACCCCTCTGTTGTCGCAATGTGATCCATCTCATGTATTGGTTGTCATAGTTGTCAGTAGGGTAATATTTTTCCTTGACCACATCCACAAAAAAATTATAAGTGGGATCGGCCTAATATATTCCATACTCCTCTGTGGAAATTTTCTTCCAGTAAGTTTCCCACCAATGTTTGACATGGGGGAGATCTTTAAGGAGTGCGAAGGTGATCTTTTCCCTGTTAGAGAAATTATGAACACAAAAATAGCCTTCTAGTATATTTAACCATTTTTCTAGGGCATCCACATTTATCTGTCCTTCAAATACAAGAATATAAAAATTAACTTGTACCTTGAAAGGAGAGGTTCCTCCAAATTTACTACTTGATGAATATGCACTGGTTTTTATCGACAGGCATTGAAGGATGTGGACAAAATTCTCCATCATTTCGTTCCTTTGTCGTGTGATAACTTCCTCAAAAAACAGATTAATAGAATCTTTTGCTCCATCATTTTTATTTTCTTCCTCCATGAAAGGTTTCTTGGGCACGCGAGAGAGATTTTCCTCAAGAGAGAAAAGCTCGAGACCCAACTTTATATACTTGGACCTCGTTGGGGACATGCACTGAAAAATGATCAAGAGTAGCCTTCTGTGATACCACTAATCTAGATTATTTTCAGCACAAAATGAGAGCATATATTTAATAAAGAAATGTACAGAGATATCTTAGATGTCCAATAATATAACATAAATATATCATGGATACAACCATAAACACAGAGATACAATAATACACAATTTTTATTAATGAGTGAAATGTACAAAATTGTAGAAATACACAGTGAAAGACTCGCTAGAATGGTGACAACTTATCTCTGAGAAGAGATGTGACGGCTACTCGAATTCGCAAGAATATAATTTTTACAATGATGCTACAAAGGAATTTTTAACATAAAGAGAATCCAAAACCCTAACCCCAGAATATGAAAATCCAAATGTTTTTTGGACCCCGTTTCGGGTAGTTTGGTGTATCAACTTCCCGACGGCATAACTTTGGCATACAATCTCCATTTGGGGCGCATGATAGATAATTGGAAAGGTATCGTTGAGGAGATTAATTTTGGGGGATAAATTAGAGACTTTGACCATCATTGAGGTGCTTGATCTAGAAAAAAATCATTTAGGCCGTCAAAATGGCCAGGAAAGTTTAAAAACCGAAAAACCGCTAAAAATAGTAAATTGCTAGAAGAATTTTTTGAGCCAATTGGAATAGGCGGGTCATCATCGATATCCACCTAGATCAATACTCCTTCCTTAGGAATATATGGTATGCATTGCATTGTGTTCCCAGGGGAGATGGAAAAGTGTTTGTTGAATCCGCATCTTGATGAGTTGCTTGTCTTGCTGGAGACATTGTGTTGCTTAGTTTGTTGAAGGTTTTCACGAACCTATGGCTGGAAGGGTTGGAAATTTTTAACCAGTATGGATACATGAAATAGATGTGTGTAGAAGGAATCCTTGCGATTTTCTTCAATCTTGTTGACCTACTTTTGTTGGACAAAAGGTGCTTGGACTAAGGCTGTAGTGGTTGCAATGTTCTTTTGTTTACCTTTTGAACAAACTTTGAAGAAGTTGAATTTTGTAGTATGAGATACTACTTTGTGACACTGTTTAGGTGGGATAGTAGTCAGAACTACATCTGGTATCCTATAGAGATGAACCCCTAAAGTAACATCGAGACTACGAGGTCGAGACTCATAAATAACATGGGGCTTCCACATATATGGTTGTCCCAAAAGAACATCACATACATCTAGCGAAGAAACATCACATAATACCTCATCTTTGGAGGGATGGATTCTATATGACAATCAACATTGTTGGCTTACACAAAGATCTTGTCCCTAGAAAAGCCACCTGATGTTGTATGGATGTGGGTGTGGTGTTGTTGACAATCCCAACTGTTTGATGACCTCTCCTGAGATGAGGTTCKTTTGGCTTCCACTATCAACAATAAAATGTAGTAGAGTCCACTTCACCCACATCCTTGAATGAAAAAGGTGCCCCCCTCTTCAGAATCCATTGGTTCTTCTGGTTGAATTGTTGTGGTTGAGACAATAGTAGTGGGGTCTGCGTCGATGATCTATCTTCTACCAGTATTTTTTGAATCAGATTCTGAATCAGGGTTCGGGTCCTTGTCTTTGATCTCGGATACCAATGACTATTTTTAGCAACATTCATCGATGCTGTATCAGGGAATTTTATCGAAATCGCACCATTATCCAATTTCCTTCTTCGTCTTTCCATTACCCTTCTTTTCTCGTGTCTTGGACTGGTTTTATGAAAGCTGGTTGTTAGTGTCGTATTTACCATACTTTGGTTGTTTCATATTTTTAGAGCCGAACTCCCACTTGTTCTAGTGCTTAAATGTTTGCTCGATTTTAACAACATGTCGATAAGAAACACCTAGTGATGAGTTGTCCATAAAATCCATTCCAGTTTGGATGTATCTGTGTAGACACCCATGGTATTTCAGAACTAAATGTTTCCTGGAGTCTTTGATACCCAACTTGGTGCACAAGGTATTGTTACCCATGATTTTGGTCATCATGATGATGTATTGATGATGGTGTATTCAGGCTTCTCATAAGAACTTTCTCCTGAGAAAATTGACAATCATCTCTTCCCAGAAAACTCATTTTTGAAGAGAGTTCGCAGGTTGCTAGTATCCCAGGGTGCGAGAATGACCCATTCTTGCAAGCTTCCTTAAGCTGGGGTGCGAACTTCTCGCACTGTGTAACATAGCTATGGTGCGAACCTTTTATAAAGCATGGAAAAAGATGAATTCTCGATGGTTCTAGAAGGGAATCTTCTAGAAGAATGGGTTGGCATTCGAATGGCTATCCTTGTACTGGATTTCCTGATAGTGTGGGATCATTCTTATCTAAGTAACCATCTAATTCTCTCCTATATATTGATGGAATTCTCATGGAAAAGGTTAAGCAATATTTATTGGAGAATTGGTGAAAGAATTGTGTGAAGGACTTAGCTTGAACAAGAGCTTGGAGACTCTAGCAAGTCTATCAAGAGGATTTGATCTTCTTCATACAAGGATTGAACAAGTGTGTGTGTTGGAGCCAAGAGCCATTGAAAGGAAGCTTGCGACATCAAGGAAATCAGGTTGTAATCTTTACTTTCAATCAATATGATACAGTGGCATGTCCCTTTCCCATAAAGCTATTTTCACTTTATTGTGTAATTCCTTGATCATACATATAAGTTGACAGTTGAATATATTTTGCTATCTTCACTTTGGTTGGTTTGTGTTGTCTTGGTCTTGACCTCACGAGAGCACCGAAGTGAAGCGGGAGCAATAAAGACCCTAGGAAGCGATATAAATGTATGTTACTTGTTCCTTCCTACTAGCTAATTCAATGGTCAAAACTTAGGGAAAGAGTCATGTCCTGTCCTGTTTTGTTCTAGATCCAGGTGGATCTAGGGAGATATGTTATTGTTCACACCTACCGATTAGTCCGATAACAAAATTGGTGACTCGCAGGTCCCAGGTAGCCCACCTGCGAGAATGGATGAGCGCAAGTAGGGCTCATAAAATAACCTCAAAATGAGTTTTTTGGGAAGAGATGGTGGTCAATTTTCTCAGGAGAAAGTTCTTATGAGAAGCCTGAGTACACCATCATCAATACATCATCATGATGACAAAAATCATGGGTAACAGAATGACCCCCAAAGTATGAGGCCAGAACCAGTGACAGCCACAAGACTTTGCAAGCTGCATGTGTGTGTCGAAAACCAGGAGCACACCTAATTGGAAACCTGCGAACAACCAAGAATCTACAGAATATCATATATACCAATTCTGAGGTAGGCATTCCCATACTCAGATCATAGATGGATGACATTGTAAACATGGGTCATGGCCACCAATCATATACTGTGGATCCATGCCATCAAAATATAGCATAGCCATCAAGAATACACTGTGGATCTATGCGAGAAAATTCAAATTGAGACGACATAGCCATGATACATACACAATGGATCTATGTGTCGCAAACTAT